>CM021107.1:578687959-578822268 GCA_007115665.2 Sequoiadendron giganteum
ATTAGGGTTTAAGGGTTGATGGATTAGGGTTTAAGGGTTGAGGGATTAAGAGGGTATAGGGGTTGAGGGATTAGGGTTTAAGGGTTGAGGGATTATGGTTTAAGGGTTGAGGGATTAAGAGGATATAGGGGTTGAGGGATTAGGGTTTAAGGGTTGAGGATTGAGGGTTGAGGGATTAAAAGGGTATAGGGGTTGAGGGATTAGTGTTTAAGGGTTGAGGGTTGACTTTGTGGGATTAAGAGGGTATAGGGATTGAGGGATTAGGGTTTTGAGTGTTGAGGATTGAGGGTTGAGGGATTAAGAGGGTAAAGGGGTTGAGGGATTAGGGTTTAAGGGTTGAGGGATTAGGGTTTAAACGGGTTGAGGGATTAAGAGGGTATAGGGGTTGAGGGATTAGGGTTTAAGGGCTGAGGGATTAGGGTTTAAGGGTTGAGGATTGAGGGTTGAGGAATCAAGAGGGTATACGGGTTCAGGGATTAGGGTTGAAGGGTTGAGGGATTAAGAAGGTATAGGGGTTAAGGGTAGGGGGATTAGGGTTTAAGGGTTGAGTCATTAAGAGGGTATAGGGGTTGAGGGATTAGGGTTTAGGGGTTGAGGATTGAGGGTTGAGGGATTAAGAGGGTATAGGGGTTGAGAGATTAGGGTTTAAGGGTTGAGGGTTTAGGGTTGAGGGATTAAGAGGGTATAGGGGTTGAGGGATTAGGGTTTAAGGGTTGAGGGTTTAAGAGGGTATAGGGGTTAAGGGTCAAAAAGTATACACACGAATACATAGTATACACAAATTAAAACAAAGTATATGCACGAATACAGGGTATATGCATGAAAACATGTAAGCCACAAAGTATACACTCGAATGGACGTAAGTCACAAAGTATACAGATAAGTTGTAAAGTATACACTTGAATATATGTAACTCATATCTATTGAACCATCAATTTAGAATGCAAATATGGACAGGCATCGATAAAAGATATTTGTATTAACCAAATAGCCATGTAGGCATACATAAATATATGTCGATATAAGTATGAAATATATGTACAAAATAGCCATATAGGCTTACGAGAATGCCATCTAGGCATATAATGTCAGATATGTCCAATAAAAAATATGTACAAAATTGCCATGTAGGCATACAATAAAGGACTCTGGAATCAAAAGTCATTGCTCTCCATGCCCAGGAAATAAAATCTTTCCCTTTCCTTTTCGCTCGAATGGTGATAGGTCTGTCACTCATGGAGTGCTCCTGCTACTCCTCCTAGGGTTTAGTTCATGGTGAAGTTTTAACTGTTACAATAAGAAGTAAAGACATGAATATATAGAAATTACATTATAAAAAATGATATATTTGACAAAATAATCACTTACAGCCATCTCACGATCTCTCTCCACGAGGGAAATATCCTCATGCCCATGCTCAGGCGTGCTTAAGCCCTGTATAAACCATAAAAATAGACAAAAACTATGTGAATCAATAATGATTTGATTTCTCACTAACTAACATCTATAACAACAAATGTAAATTAAAATTTACTAATTTTCCTCATACCTCTTCTATTAGAGCCATCGAGGATTGTATAGCAGATGTCACACCAATATCCATTGCCCTCGTCACATTCGGAGGTGTATCATCTCGCAACAATTGAAAATAAAACAACAAATTATTCAACGTAATCAACGATGTGCATGTATAAACTACACAAATCTATTAAGCACTTGATTCATTAGTTAAACTCTTTATTCTATTACCTGTGTGAAGGTTTGAGTAAAGCCACCACCACTAGGAAGTGTTCCATCAAAACCTCCAATATTAGTCTGTTCAACATCCAAAATTGCATATTAAATTACCATTCGTAAAACAATGCCATTAATATGCAATAAACTTATAATTGTTTACTAGTTACATACCCTAGCGATAGGTGTATTGCAAAAATAGGTTGGTGGGGGGCCGGTGTATCCAGTCTCAACATTATGACCCTGCAATTTTATTAAAATCATAAAACATTTTTAGTTAGTCTTGCATTTCAAAATCAAAATTTAATAAATTAAATTCAATGAACACATGCACTAACTTTTACCTGACTATCAATGCCATATGCCTCATGCAAAATGTCAGTTGCCCTCTCCATCTCCATAGCTGCAGACAAATCCTGCGTACCAGTCTCCTGAGGGTCGGTGGGGTCATGTGAACAAGTAGCCCCACAAGATTGACACACATGTGTTCGAAGACCACCACTAGAAGACTCCTCTGGATGGCGCTGCAGAATAGGGCTAATATGATGGATGACACTCTAGGTCAAAGTGTTGATTGCCTGTAATGTCTCTACATCAGCACTTTCCTTCACGACAGAAGGCATAACAATGTGCTCATGAGGTGGCCTAGAGAGAGCTCGTCTACCTTGTCGCGTAGGATCCGGTTGTGCACCAGGTCTATCTTGAGCTGACCCCCCACCTCTCCCCTGAAAATCTCTCATATCAAAATAATTTGGGATTTTGTTCAATATGAAATCACTGTATAGTTTCCTAAGGAAATATTGCAGGACCTCGCAATTGTTGCATGGTGGGTAATCGAAGACCATGTACCACCTATCATAAAACCGCTCCTTGATTTGTTGGTGGTGGATAGGAAACCTCTTCGCATTGAGGGTAAGATTTTGATTTGTGTGTGGGTTGGTGAATAATGAGCACAAATCACCTTTCGTTATTTTTAAATCTCACATCCTTATATGATAGTTTATTTGCATAATACTCCCTAGCCGCCCGCCTCCTATCTTCCCATCTAGTTATTTGTTTGCTAATTGAATCTACGTTTGTTAACATATCTTTCAATGAATTTGCTAGGGTCATTCTTTCTGTGGTTGAACCATTTGGATCACTCAACCTATTGATCAAATCTTCAATTTGTTTTTTGTTGTTCTCAATTTCACTCATTAAATTTTTTTGAGTGCCAGGAGGGGGTTGAGTGATTGGTGGAGGAGGTTGATGTTGTGGTTGATTTTGATCTTGAGGATTTGGTTGGTCCTCCTGTTGATGATTTTCAAGGTTTGCAGGTTGATTTGCATCTCCTAAAAATTCAAACAAATAGATATCAAATTCAACCTAAAACTAACAAATTCAAAACAAAAAGCATAGAATCCTTACCTCTTATAGCTCCTCGTCGTCGTGGTGCCATCGTTGTGAAGAAATTCTTCTCCTACAACGTGAGCGTGATATTTTGGGGTTTTTGGTCGTGGGTGCAGCAAAAAAACCAGTCGAAATGCAAATAAGAGATTTGCATTTGTTTGTTTGCTTTTAACAGTCGATAACGCGAGCACGTTATAACACATTCACGTTATGGATTTGTAGTTGTAGCCACCGGGACCTTGACTAGGTTTAATGGAAGACATAACGCGAGTGCATTATAACGCGCTCATGTTATGGTTTTCAATTTTTTTTTTGAGGGTGTCCACGGAATTAGTACCCATTTCCATGCACCTGCCCCTCTCTCCTATCTCAAGTTCTCTCCCTCCCTCTCTATCTATTTAAATACATATCTATATCTCCCTCTCTATCTCTCTCTACACACACACTCCTTGTTTCTCCCTCTTATTTCGAGCTCTATATCTATCTCTATCTCTCCATATTTAAATTCTTACATATCTCCCTCTATCTCTGTCTCGGTATCTATCCATATCTCTCTACCCCTATAGCTTTCCCTCTCTCCACCCCTCTCTATATACCACTTCCTACCTCTATCTTTATATTTCTATCTCTCCCTCTCATTCTCTCCCTCTGTCCCCCTCTCTATATAGCTATCTCTTCTATATCTATCTCTCTTTTTCCTCTCTTTATATCTCCCTATCCTTCTCTCCATATCCCTCTCCTCCATCTCCATCTCCATTTCCATCTCCATCTCTATCTCTAACTTCCTTTCCATCTCTATCTCCTTACCCTTCTCTCTCTCTCTCCCTCTTTCTATACCCATATATATGTATATATCCCTATTGCAAACATAACATAAGCTTTTTGGTAATGGAGCCTTATTATCTTCCTTATTCAGAGGTTTTTGTTCTAGTTGTGTTTGGATCCCTATAAGTAGATGCATAGTTGATTTGAAGCTATCACTTCTCCACTAAGACCTTTGTTGCACAAACAACATCATTTTCTAAATGCCCTACCAATTGACCTCATGTATGCTACACAAATTTATGTAAAAAATAGACCAAAAAATTCCCTCATTGACCTTCCACACTTCTTCGGTGTACCCATTGCACACCAAGATGTGATTCCTAGTTTGTAATACAATGCTTCTCTTCAAATAATATTATAATATTTTAATGGTGAAAATTATTTAAAATATGTTTCGATTAGTAAAAAACATAATAACTCTAATTTCATTATTAGTTAATAATAATAATAATATAATTTTAAAATAATACTAATAAAAGATCATAATTAAATTTATTATTATAATTATCATTATATAGATTATGTTCAACTATAATTATATAGATTTTTTAATTGAGATTATAAATAATTTTTAAAAAATTAATAATTATAAGAAAGAAATTCTATGGGAGAGAATCCATTAGTTGTGCACCCTAACTTCACACTTCTAATTATTCTACGTGGAAACTTCAAATCACTCCCAATTTTTTACAGCAGCTTATTTGGCAAGTCCCTTGCTTATAACTAAGGTTTCAGGACCACATCATCAAATATGATGCCACATCATCATACTTTTTGTCAAGGTGTCCAAAAAGACCCAAAAAAAAAGTGAGACCAATACTTGTGCATTCACAACATGTTTTATTGAGCGTTGATGTGGAATCACATGATTGGTTGCTTTTTAGATCAAAGGAATACATTTTGTTTAATTATGGGTAGTCATCATCAACATTAACAACTTTAAAGTCACGACTATGGATCCAATATTGATAAAAATATTGGACATTATATAAACAACTACTATCACAACTATTGAAACATGCTGACATAGTGGGTCCTCTCCCCTAAATATGTTACTCAATAATTCAATATTAAAAAAACAAAATTCCAGGGAAACTTCTTCTAATATGCTAGGGTTTCGCGCCCATCACTGCCGGAAATGACTATTGCTTTTCATCATGTAAACCTCACTTTAATCCTTAAATAGTGTTTCAAAACATGTGAAGTCTCCTTTCTCCATTTCCAGTAGCGTGCTCTGTTTTCTTTCTTCAATAGTTTTTAGTTTTCCAGTGGTCTTCCACTAAACTGGTCAAAGTATGATGCTGCTTACGTCATATAGCTTACATCATCATGCACGTTATTCTATTCAGAGGAATACCATTACCCACCTCCTCAGGTTCCTGTCTCTTCATAATCCACCTTAAAAAGTTGCCTTGAATCCATCTCTTTCTCATCTTTTTCTCTTGGCCCATGAAAAAATCTCCATACCCATTTTGAATCCATGTTTTTTCTCAGCTTTTTCTCTTGGCCCATGATAAAATCTCCATACCCATTTTTGAATCCATGTTTTTTTTCATCTTTTTCTCTTAGCCCATGATAAAATTTCCATATCCATTTCCTTAATTCAGCCTATTTCTCATTATCTATCTGGTTTATGTGGTCTGAATGAAGCAGCACTGTAATGGAGAATCCAGAGACCAGAGAAAAAGAACATGAAGTTCAAGAATTCATGGCTCTTCTTGACAGGATTGAGTCAGAAAAAAAGTCCAGGAAAGAAATGCTAGACACCCAGAAAAGGGATTCAGTGAAAATGTCGCAGACATGGTTGTCATCATTTCAGTGGGAAGATTTTAGCAATGCCAATATTGTTCATCATCAAAATCAATCTCATGTGTATGAAGAGCAACAATGTACAGAGACCAGAAAATGTATGAAGAGGAAGAGGGAAAGTAGCCCTCCAGAAGATATTGTTGATAACAAAAGGAGTTCTTCAAAGGAGAATAACAGCAATCAGAGGGTTATTGCAGCTTTTGATCTGAATCTAGAGGGAGAGTCTGAGATCCCAAGTTATGTGGGCTTGCCTTTATGATAATCAAAGAACTGGTAAACATCTGCCATATCTTGTTTATAGCTTTTATCTAGAATAACTTTTAGCAGTGTTATTTTCCACAGGCCTGATCATGATCAGGGCTTAAAGATCTGCCATTCAAATAAGCTCAGTACTGGCATGAATTAGTTCAGTTTAGCTCTCAGCTTAAGTATGTTATTGTATCTGGTATCTAATGGCAGATGGTGTTCTGGTTTCACTGGCTTAGCTATCTTAATTAAAATTAGTTACTGGATCTAATGGCAGATGATGGTGTTCTGGTTTCTTTCCCATCAAACTGTGGTTAGTTGGATGAGCTTTTTCTTGTAAAATGTACGCTTAAAACTTAAGGCAAGTGGGCTTTTGGAGATGAGGGTGGATTGATTCTTTAAAGAGATAAGATTAGGATATTCAGACACCCACTACCAATGTTGTTCATTGCATAAATGAGAGAAGAATATTTATACAACCATGGTAATTTGTGCACACAGAATACCATGGTGGTTGGTTTTTGGAATAAGGTTGATATGAAAGAGTCAATGTATCAATTGTATAAGTGGGAGACTGAGCCCTTCATGAACAATTTAGAGGAATCTTTTCAAGAAAACAATGGTATAAAATATTTTAGATTTTTATTAGAAATATTCGTTAGTATTATATATTATGTATTTTAATTTGTTTTTTGGGGTTTAATTTATTTTATTGAAGATAGATATTTATAGTAGATTTGATTTTGGAGAAAATTTCATGGTTTGAAATGTTTGAGTTAAAGTAGCATTAAGATCATGGGTGATCTCTCACAAAATTTTAATATTTTATTCACATGGATAAGGTGTGAGCATCACGTAGATGCAATGATTGTTAAGTGAACCATTCATGCTCATGAGAGATCAGTTCACATGGGTTCGTGCGAATGCCTAGTCATGCATTATTGATCAATGAGTTTAACTCAAATGCTAAATAGTTGAATCCTAAAATCATCACATAATTTGGCACATTGTGAAAACACCACTTGCTCGATAATATGCTTACATTTTTTTATTTGTAAGGTATTTCAAAGGGGCTTATAGTTTTAATTTTTTTGTTTAAGTTTTTGTATTAATATTCTAGCACCCTATCTTAAATAACAAGTTACCCAATTGATGTAAACGTTTCTAAGCCAAATTTAAGGGAACATTTACCCTTAATACATATATGTGTATTTCCCATAATTACTGCTCCTATGTTTTGATTTGGTCATTTCTCGTAGTAATTGAGCATAGATGGGGCAATACTTTAGTTTGGATTTGGTTTTATTATTTAGAATGTAATTTTTATGAATTACACTTATATTAAAATTAAGTTAAAAACTTATAACTAATCTTAAAAGAAATAACAGGTGACATGAAATCGGGTCTTAAAATTAAATCAAACATCAAATAATAAGTGGCCTCTAAAGGAAAAATTCACAATAACCATGGCCCCAAAAAGGAAATAGTCATGTAAGTCACATGTTTAAAGTTCATAAAAAAAATTAATAAAGTAGAAAGTGTTATAAAACTAACATTGGGAGGGGGTCTCAATCATTAAGGTTAACCCACCCTCTATCAAAAAATAATTTTACTTCTTTTGTTGGCTCTTGTAGAGGAGGGAATTTGCTACCCTCAATATGATGAGGTCTCAAGGAGAAAATTGTCTCTCCACTACCTTAGTTGACATGATTCAAGTTAACGGGAATGGAGGGGTGTGAGATTTAACCAATTTTTTAAAAATATTTGGACCTTTCAAACATCCAAAATCGAAAGTGCAAGGTACATAGGTCATTCAGACAACTTAGCAAGCTCTCTATCTAGGACAAATGTGTGGTTGTCAGACGATAGGGCACCACGTTGGTGTCATGTACAGACAAATAACAAAATTTGACATAGAAAGACTCAAGATACTTTACATAGGTCTCCAGACGTGAAAGGGGTGCTAAATAGTAATTAACAACAAACATGAAATGACAGAAACAAAGATGCTAAGTGAAAACTAGATGAAAATGATAAGGAGAGGTTGAAGACATTACCGAAAGTATTTGACAAGGCTCGAGATTTCTTCAAGTTTTTCTCCCATTTTTACCTACACAAACAAGACCAAAGAGAAATATTTGGGTGGTTGTAAAGGATTTTTCCTTAGTCAAATCCCTGTATTGGTGTTTCTACCTCCAAGAATAGCCTTAGACGAGATAATGAAAATAAACATGAAATGATAAAGAGAACAATATGCTAACAAGTAAAGATAATATGCTTGAATAAAAGAATTGAATAGTTACCATACAAAAGCTATGTAGCTTGATAGTGCAATAAGCAAATGACAAGAAACTCCAAGATGGTAATGGCCTCTTTGCAAGATGAGCTCCTATTTGCAACAATGGAGTTTACTTTGGAAGTTGTAGAAGAGTTCTTTAGAAGATATGTGTATAGAAATTACGGAGTGTTGTGAATTAGAGAGGTATTATAGAGTGGTGGAGAATGAGAAAAGAAGGGAACTGTGTGTTTTTTCAATAGAGCATGATTGAATTTGTTGAAGAATGAATCAATCATCCCCAAGAAAGATGGAATTTTTTGTTGAAATGGCTTGCTCGAGCAACTCCCAACAAGGTTGCAGGTTGGTAGAGGCATTGCAATACCAAAATTTGGCAAGTGTAACATCTCAACAACCAACTCATCATGAATTTTCACAGGATGCTAGTGCGGCTCATAGACGTCCTTGTGATGCACATAGGTCCATGTAAAAATTGGACTCAACAGTCGAGAAATGGGCATGCAAGATGGTGAGAGATGATTTTAGGTTGATAGAAAGCATAATAATCTTATTTTACCTAAAGAGGAAGGTGTATGTAATGTGAAATTGCATAGGATGAATTTTACAACATTACATTTTTCCCAACTTTATTGAGTGTATGTGTTCAAGAGAATGTGAGCTAAATTAAAAAGGGGAAGAGTATTTACCTAGGATACAGAGGGGAAGAAGAGTCTTCTATCCACATGGATTTTCCCCAGGGGAAGAGAACCAAATCAATCCTACATAAAATAGTTAAGCTACATCACCACAATCATGTTAGTTGGAGACACATGTTAGGTGAAAACTAGAAATTTAGACATCAAGAATTATTATATAGACACAAGATGACACTGATATGTATGGGGAGAAATTTGTGTTATGGTAGGGACCATGGGATACAACAATCTAATCAACATGTGATTGCTACAAACTACATTATAGGACAACCACATAAAAGAGAAAGACAATCATAAAGATAAAGTCCAATGGGTTGCCCCCACACTAGACAATAGATAAGACAACTTGATATAGACATATCTTGAAAATAATTTCATAAGATAGGAGATATGTAATATGAAAGTAATAGTCCCTCACTTTAGAATAGATTTTCCTACATCAATGAGCATAAGTTATTCGAGGTCCTATCACAAGATAGACATAAAAGAGAGACAGTGGGATCTTAAAGTATTTGGGGTCAGTATGATTCATATCAATAGCATATGTATATAACTACGTATGAATCATCATCATGTCCCAAAATATTTTAGATTGTGAAGAAGGAACACATGAAGACAAAGTGAAAATAAAAATTTGGGTCAACATGGAAAAAGGCTTAAATGCCCCAAACGCTTTGCATTGTCCTCAAATGTCAAAATTCAAAGTACAAAAAGGAGAAGAATGATGATACAAATATAAGAAGTGTATGATAGATTGTTCGTATAGTGTAGGAAAATGCATACCCTTGTATTTTCACACTTTTTTGGGCCTGCCTTGCTTTATTTATCCCCATTTATGTCTTAATTGGTCCTATTTTGCATCCACAAACCTTATAAACTATATCCTTTTTTGGAAAATCATGACAAACATCAATGGATAAGTGATAATTTAATGATTCTGGTTGACTGTCCCTGATTTTTGGGTCGGGACTAAGACACCACCTAGGGCATCTTTGTCCCCCCAAGGTCTTGGGATCCCCTTTTTCAAAGGACCTTAATTGGGGCCCTTTTTGAAGTCCGTGCCCCAAATTTTCGAGACTTAATTTAAAATCTTGGTGGGATTTAGCCTCCTTTATTTAATGATTTCATATGTTGGTTTGTTGTGGTGTAATTTCAGGATATTAAGCATGAATAAGTATAAATACAGGGTTCTTTCAATCATTTTATCCCAACACGCAATCTAAGCATTCAAGTATTCATTCTTAAGGCAAGTTTATGAACATTAAAGAGAAATTCATCAAGCATTTGGAGCCATCATCAAGATTCAAGCATCATATCAAGGAGATTGTTGCATCATGTTTGTTTTTGAGCTAACATTTGTGATGTAGGGTTTTTTATTCAAGCAAGAAATTCAAGTCAAGATCTGCCAAGCATTCATTGGATTCAAGATCTACATCTAAGTTGTCCATTTCACACAAGTTTGTAGACTTCATAGCAAGGGTTCGGTGAGTTGTAAAATTGCATTTTTTTCATTCATCATTTCCCTCCATTTCATTTCATTTCAAGGTTTAATTACCAATAAGGGGTTTGACCAAGGCAAACCCCCATTTACTAACAATCAACAAGTTTTTATCCTCTTGTATGTTTGTTATTGCAGATTTAGGTTGAAGAATTGAAGATCATTTGGAGTGCAAAGTTGCATCACAAAGTTGTCATCTTCACAGAAACTCACCTACAAGCCAAATTGAAAAGATTCAAAACCTGAGATCTGAGAAGAAGGAAGTGTAGACCTTGGACCTTAAAATCACATTTGGATATTTCAAAAATTTAGAACGGGACTAAGTCACCACCTAGGGCATCTTAGTCCTCATCAGGTCATTTTTCAGAAATGATTTCAGATCCGATTTCTATATCCGAAGATTTTGTATTTGCCCCAAAAAATAGTAGCAGGACTAAGACAATAGTAAGGGTGTCTTAGTCCTCCATAGCACCTTTTGATAACATTTTTTCATTTCTAGAATCCTAATTTCATTTCCAAAACTTCCAAGTACACATACCCTAACTTGTTGTTGCATAATTTCATTGTTTGGATTATTCAATTAGCTTACATTATTAGGTTTTGTGAGTTGAATGCTTATTTTTCTTTTCCAAGATTTTGCTTGGTGGTGAACCCATGAAAGCTTAAAATAACCCCTCCTAGGTCCTTCCCTATTGAGAATTTACTCACCCTTCAGGTTGATAGTCAATCTAATTTGGTGTCTTAGGACAATATCAAATGAACTAAAGAGAATAGGTGAATACTCTCACCCCAGTTCTTACAGTTCATTTTGGTGAACCCAACTTCTTTGAGAATTCATTTTTTGATTTGGAGTCCATTAAAATCCTAGATCTAGGTTGCATTCATTCTTGCATTTCATCTTGCATTAGTGAAATTGCATCTAGGGTTTCTCATACTTAGTGAAATTGCTTCTAGGGTTTCTCACATTTGCACTAGTGAAAGTGCATAGAGGTTGCATTTTTTCTTTCTTGCATCATTTTATCTCATTCAAAAATTGAAAAGTGCATTGTTAATCATCCTAATTAAATTTAGAAAAATTCATATTGCATTAAAAAATTACAAAAAATTCATCCACCTTTGCATTCAATTGCTTGTCCCTAGTTCATTTTTCTTGCATTCATTTGTATAGTTTATGTTTCCAAACACCAAGTCCTTGAATAGGAAACCTATGAACACTATGAACAATCTAGAATTTCCTTTTTTTTTGATGAAACCTCTGCTAGGACTAAAATGCCCTTCCTAATGTCTTAGTCCCTTTTAGGGTTTCTGGCTCAGAATCCTCTCTCTACTATTCACTTTCTATTCTAGTCCTTGGAACCTCAAAATCGCACCAGTAGGAAAAATACTTCGTTATTAGCATCTTAGTCCCTATTGAATTTGAATTTCAAGTTTTCAAGATTTGCAATTGCTTTTCTATGTTTTTGTTGGCTACCTTAAATTTTTTGTTTCTATTTGCAGAATTATTGTTATTCCAATTTCTTTCATTTCAAGTGTAATTGTAAGCATAGGATATTTTGTTCATTGCACTTTTTTTGGTTTATCCCTTACATGAGTTGTACTACTTCATGTCCTACAAGTAATACTGTGATTAGAGGAAGTGCGAGAGTCATGGCATCCCGTGATAAAACACTCATTGTGGATCTTGGGTTATCAAGCTCTCTTACTCCTAGTGTTGATATTAGTTCACTAGGTATAGACGATACTTTTGACACCTCTTTTTCTATGCCTACCTTACCTACAAGTTCTATGCCACATGTTCAAACAATGGTTGACTATATCCCTCAAGAAAACATAATGAAAATGCATGAAGACTTAGATCCCATTTACAAGATAGCTTGAGTATTGAAAAAATTTCAAACACTGTTATACTTTTCATAGTAGTATTCACCGCATGATGGAAAGTGATCAAGAACTGGAAGTTGTGTATAAAATAGCTCAAATATTTGGAAAAAACCTTCCTTCAACCACCAATGGTGCTCAAGCTTCAAACAATGTGCAAAGCCAAGGAGGACATCAAACCCCTACCTCTTCAACCATAACCTCAATTCCCACCTATACGAATCCACAAGTGACCACTACAATGAAACCAACTAGCAATATCCTTCCTACCTTGAACATTTCCACTAGTGCTCCTTATACTTATGTTGAATCTAATCTTATATCTCCTCCCGTAAGCAATCCATTCATTGGTCCCTCCAATACATACACGCCACCACCATATTCACCTCCATCTCAAACCACCAATAATGATCCTATCATTAACCACCTTTTACAAATCCTTTCATCCATTCAACATCAAGTTTCTACCATAAATCAAAATCAAAATGGTCCACCTTCATATTATGTCAAAAGTAACCCACTATCTTTGGAGATATTGAGAACTTCGGTGCCACAAGGTATAGAGATCCCTAGATTTGAGAAATATGGAGGAAAGGGAGATCCTTATAATCATGTTAATGTATTTACTACTTTGTGTAGTGAATTTATCCTTGAGGACAAACTTTTGGCTAAGCTTTTCCCCTAATCCTTAGAAGACACTTTCTTGGATTGGATTTCTGCATTACCGAATAACTCAATTTTTTCGTTCACTAAACTTTTTGAAGCCTTTATTAACCATTTCCAAGTGCATATGGTTCATGAAATAACATTAGCTAATTTGATGAGATGCAAGAAAAATAAGAATGAAAAAGTAACTAAATCTATTTCACATTACCAATCACTTTATTCCTTGGAAATCAGTGTGAAGATTCCCGATTCTCACCTTCAAAAGATGTTCATAGAAAATTTACAAAGTAAGATAAGAGACAAGCTTACCATGATGAAATTCCCTTCCTTCATGCACTTGTGCACTACCCTTCGAGACTATCAGAATTTCATAGGTAGTTGTGAACCTAAGTCCACCTCTATCCATCCTGAAAATTCCAAACCTTCAAACCAAAGCACCAACCAACCTTTTAGAAGACAAAATAAAAGATTCCTTCAACTAAACTCCACCTCCCAAGCTACCCATCAAATTGATACCCAAGTAGCTTCTATAAAAAATAGTAACCCTTATATCTTTGAGGATCCACAAAGCCAATTCATTCCCTTACCTGGCACACATCAAAACATGATGACTCAGCTAATAAACAAGAACATGCTTACATTACCTCTCGTTCGACCTCTTGATCCTAGCAAGTCATTACCTCCGAGCTTTAGAAACAATGACTATTGTGCATATCACCAAAAAAAAGGACATGATACAAAACATTGCAAGCATCTTAAACATCTTGTGCAAGACCTCATAGATTCTAATCATATCCAAATTGGAGGTGTGAATGACAAAGGCAATAAGTCAGTATCTCCTCCTAATCAAAACTTGCAAATCTTTACCAATCCCATGCCTAACCATCATATTTCATTTGTTAAGGCTAGTGAAACTAAGCCTAATGTGAGGAACATTGACATGAATGATGATAACATGAGCAATAACAAACAAAACCCTATGGATGATGATGAAAAAATTCCTATGGATACTAATGACCAAAGTCCTATTAATACAATGATAGGAGTGATTTATATTGAGCCTCGTAAATAGAAAACCAAAATGCCTATTGATATTACTTTCTATTCTAAAGAAACAATCGAGCATGCACCTGATGGTCCTCTTTACATAGCCGACATAATCAATAATAGGCCCACTCCTGGGATTTTAATTGATCCCATCTATGGAGAGAATGTGATCACAAAAGAACTATTATATGTGCATGAACTCACTCAAGATAGATATGATAAACCAAAGCATGGATTAAAATGCATGATGGTTTTGCTCGTGCTACGATGGGCTTGATCATACTCCCTTTACAAGTAGGACCAAAGAAATTAAATTTATCATTCTCAATCATCTCTAATTCAGATCAATTTTGTGTGAAGTTGGGCTACAAATGGCTTCACTCCATGAATGTGGTCCCATATGTTGCCCATAAGTGCTTAAATTTTCTAGTCAGCAATGAAATATTCACCGTGAACCATAGTAGCCTTAGACCTCTATTTTCCTATGGAAAATTCTCCTTAGATTATTTTTGGCCTGAGCCCATGGAACCTATAAGACCCCGTGAGGACTTCCTTTTCCTATCCTACCAAAAGTTCAAAGAAAAATTCATAGCCAAATTATCCCTTGAGAATTTTCCTCCACCCATGCTTGAACCTCCACCACTTATAGAAAACAATGTTGAGCCTAAGGCCCTTTTAGCAAACCAAGACCTATCCACCCAAAATCCTTTACATATTTCCTACAAGTGACCAAGAGAAAACCAAACAAGTCCTAATCCGCTTCTTAAACAAATTTATAAAGCCAAAGAGAAAGTGGTTGAACAACCTTCCATGGTTACTTTCATTCCTCCATCACAAGAAGAAAAGGGACCTATGATTGACCAACCCACTTCTACACAAATGAAACTTGAAAACTGTAATAAAAGAAACATAAATACTAGAGAGCGTAGGCGCAAACATCGTTCTATTGCTCAAAAGATGAATGTAGAGGGGTATGTGCAGGATCATGATGGGCCAAAAAGTGGCAATATGATGGGTATGTGGCTGATAACTTTGTTTTTACCCAAAATTGATGAAACGAAAAGGGTTTTTAAAGGAGATTCTTAGCTTTCCACCAATATAAATTATGCTTTACTTTGAATTTAATAAAGAATTATTATTCATTTTCTATTGAATTACGACTAAAGGCCTGATTTTTAGGTTGATTGAAAAACATCTATAACTTTCAAATGGTATCATACTTTTTGAATCCAAAACATGCGTCACATTCTATGCTTCGCATAATATAAGATTAAAAAATAAAAAATTGAATTTCATGAAGTTCTAACCAAGTTAAGGTGGTAAGGCATATGAGTGTTTATATTTTTTAAAAGTTGTCATAAAAAAAATATAATTAATTATTTACTTGGAAGAAAATTATAAACAAATATGCATCACATCGGGACATGAGTCCTCTACTTATATCTAAAATCTTATAAAAAAATAAATTATCGTTTGAATGTGGTTAGGGTGGTTAGATAGACACCTACTTGTTATTTTTTCCCTGAAATTTAAGTACTACTGTATTGAAATTTCAAATTTTCACCAAATAGATTTTATTTTTTTGTAAATAAACCTAGTAATTTAGAAACTACATTCAATTTTCTAGAAAAATTATTCTTACATATTTCTGAAATAATATAGATAACTTATTCAAATTTTTATGTCAAGTTGCCTAACTTTGATTTTTCTGAATTTTTTGCCACTTAAGGGCCTATATTTTTCCATGATGATCCTATACATACCCAGAGAATAACATTGAAAATAAAAATCCGAAATTGACAAAATAAATAAATGACGAGCCTCCTCAATTACCAGAACAAATAGATCCTATGTCTCCAACACTACAAGGACCAACACCTTCTATGGATATTATCATTCATCTCCTATTGTAGTTGACTTGGACGATGACGAAGAAACAACTAAAATTGATGAGCAAGTGCATAACAAATTGAATTTGTTATTTTCCTCCTCTATGAGCTTAAATGATAACAACCACGATGATCATCCTCAACCAAGTGATGCACCATGTGTCGAACCTGGTGATTCTCCTAATACAATACTTTATGTTGTCCCTCTTACAAGTGATCTACATTTCACATATACTGAATGAGATTGGGATGTTGATGACCTGCTGGATGGTTGAATTGCATGTGCTTTACTAGTATTTTTTCTTTCTTTTTGTGTGATTGCATGTGTGTAATTTGATCTCTCATGACATTATGTTTATTGTTTCCTCTCTTTGTGCATTCCTCTATCTGTACCTTCATTCTTCTATATGTTGTCAGCTTTTTCATTTTCATTAATCTTCACCTTTCATTTTCATTTTTGTCTTGTGTTTTCCTTTTGGGGATGACACAAGGCATCGAGACACCCTATGTCTCTTCCATGTTGACCCAAAATATTTTCCTTATCTTTTCTTTTCCTTTCATTTTTGTCTTGTGTTTTTCTTATAGGGATGATGCAAGGCATTGAGACACCCTATGTCTCTTCCATGTTGAGCCAAAAGGCTTTTCATTTTATTTTTGCTCTCTTTGTGTCATTCTTCTAGTTTTGTGTGTATTTGGGGAATGATGATAGTTGCTAGCTCTCTAATATCATTGCAGCAAAGACAAATAATGAACCTGAACCCTTAGATCCCTTATTTGTTTCTAGGGGGCAACCCTCTTTTCCTTTCTATTTTCAATGTTTTTCTACTTTAAAGTAATTTCTCATAGCATGATGTTTAGCAATTTCTTTAAAGTGGGGGCAAACAGTGGTATGATTTCATTGGCATTTTTCTTTTTCATGTTCCTTGATGTGATTTTCTTACTTCATGCAATGTGTTTTTCTCTTTGTGGTGACATTGGGAGAAATTTCCTTCAAGATATTGATCTATCCTAGCATATTACATTCTTCTTAGTTGTGATGCAACACACTGCATTCCCTAAATTGTGAATATTTTATCCTTTGATTGGTCCTCACTGGGAGAAATTAGGAACAATGTCCCCTAAGATTAAGACCTCACATGAACTAAGCAAAATCCATTCAAACATTGCACTTTCTTATTGAGTAGCATTTTATTTGTACCTTATTAATTTCATGAAGGTATGGATTTCATATGGTTTCTTGGGGATCACCTAGTGAACAGCTAGCTTCACTAGCCCTTGTAAGCATGTATTTTTCTTTGTACCTTATTAAAGTCATGGAGGTATGGCTTTGATATAGTTTCTTGGGGATGACCTATTGAATAACTAGCTTCACTAGCCCTTTTGAGAATTCTGTGTTTTCTTTTTGTCCTTATCAAAGTCATGAGGGTATGACATTGATATGGACTTCTTGGGACTCACCTAGTGAACAACTAGCTTCACTAGCCCTTGTGAGCATGCACTTTTTTTTGCATAGTGGACAATGCGTTCCACTTGTAAACCTTTTTGGACAAACAACCTAGACCTAGTCCACAACACATTGGATGATCGGTCGAAGCTTGATCCATTGCATTTTTCTTTTTGTTTTTCTTTTCCTTTTTCCTATCTTTGAGGGTGTATGTTTTCGATCTGGTTATGGCTTTATTTATGATCCACATGTGTGTTCCTTTGTGCCTATGTTGGTATGTCATAGGATCTTGATCCTAGGGTCTTGGCCACTGTCTTGGTCATTGCCATCCTATCTTATTAACATTGGTACATTTGAACCCCTCTTGATTGTGTGGTTGGCTACTTATTGTTATTTTGAAGCAAGTTCATCCTCTCACTAAAGTGGGGGCTAAATGTAGTGTATGAAAATGCATACCCTTGCATTTTCACACTTTTTTGGGCCCACTTTTCTTTATTTATCCATATATATGTATTAATCGGTCCTATTTTGTATCCACAAGCCTTATAAACTATATCATTTTTTGGAAAATCCCAACAAACATCATTGGATAAGTGATAATTTAATGATTATGGTTGAGTATCCCTGATTTTTGGGTCGAGACTAAGATTCCACCTAGGGCCTCTTTGTCCCCCCAAGGTCTTGGGACCCCCTTTTTCAGTGGACCTTAATTGGGCCCCTTTTATGAGTCTGTGCCCCAAATTTTTAGGACATTGGACTAAGATGTCACCAAGGGCGTCTTAGTCCCCCTTAAGGTATTTTTGAGATTTAATTTCAAATCTTGGTGAGATTTAGCATCCTTTATTTAATGATTTCATATGTCGTCTTGTTGTGGTGTTATTTTAGGATATTAAGCATTAATAAGTATAAATACAAGGTTCTTTCAATCATTTTATCCTAACAAGCAATCTAAGCATTCATGTATTTATTCTGAAGGAAATTTTATGAGAATTCAAGAGCAATTCATCAAACATTTGGAGCGATCATCAAGATTCAAGCATAATATCAAGGATATTGTTGTATCATGTGTGTTTTTGAGCTAACATTTGTGATGTAGGGTGTTTTATTCAAGCAAGCAATTCAAGTCATGATCTATCAAGCATTCATTGGATTCAATATCTACATCCAAGCTAGCCATCTCACACAAGTTTGCAAACTTCATAGCAAGGGTTTGGTGAGTTTTAAAATTGCATGTTTTTCATTCATCATTCCCTCCATTTCATTTCATTTCAAGGTTTAATTACTAACAAGGGGTTTGACTAAGGAAAACCCCCATTTACTAAAAATCAACAAGTTTTTCTCCTCTTGTATGTTTGTGATTATAGATTTAGGTTGAAGAATTGAAGATCATTTGGAGTGCAAAGTTGCATCAAAAAGTTGTCATCTTCATGGACAATCACCTACAGGCTTCATTTAGAAGATTTAGAACTTGCGATCTGAGAAGAAGGAAGTGCAAAACTTGGATTTAGGACCACATTCAGAGATTTCAAAAATTTAGAATGGGACTAAGTCACCACCTAGGGTGTCTTAATTCTCCTCGGGTCATTTTTCCAAAATTCTTTCAGATCCGGTTTTGATATTCGAAGATTCTATATTTTCCCCAAAAAAAAGTAGTGAGACTAAGACAATAGTAAGGACGTCTTAGTCCTCCATAGCACCTTTTGACAATTTTTTTGCATTTCCAGAATCCTCATTACATTTCTAAAACTTCTAGGTACACATACCATGACTTGTGTAATTTTATTGTTTGCATCATTCATTTAGCTTGCATTATTAGGTTTTTTGTGAGTTGCATGCTTATTTGTATTTTCCAAGCTTTTGCTTGGTGGTGAACCCCTAAAAGCTTAAAAGAACCCCTCCTAGGTCCTTCCCTATTGAGAATTAACTCACCCTTTGGTTTGATAGTCAATCCAATTTAGGATTCTAGGACAATATCAAATGTACGAAGGAGAATAGGTGAATAATCTCACCCCATTTTCTTTATGATTTATTTTTCCCTATATCCAAGTACTTACGAGGGTCTCTTGGGTCCTCTAGGAGAGACCACACATATAGACAAGACAGTGTGGGGGAACACAAACATCTAATAAAACTCTAATCTAAAGATAAGAGGAGTACTAATCTAATATATTATGTCCAATAAGTCATCCTTCTCCCAATATAAATCATAGAGGGAAGGAGGGTGAGCTCACAATGCAACAATGACTAGGGCGATAGCAAGCATCTCACCTATAGCAAGGGCTATAGATGTGGTTGCTTCAATATCCCTATCTACTAGTTCTTGTGAGTCAAGTGTCAATGAATTTGTAAAAGTAATTGAAAAGGCTAAGATGTTCTCCAGAGATTCAAACACACACTTGTTTAGAGAGGAGTGTGGTGATTCAACTATAGGTGGTGGAAGAGTAGGAGTCTCATTGAAAACTTCTAAAAGAAGAGTAGTGACAAAATCTGGTGAAGAAGGGATATCTTCAATGATAAGGACAAAAGAAGAAAGAGAAGTAGGAGTAGAGTTCTTGTGATGAGATTCAAGGATAGGGTCATGCTCAGCCTTATGCGTGGACATAATGCTAGAGTGCTGAGATGCAAGAGGAGCAGATAGGGCCATGCTAGACATGACCTTTGTATGGGGCATATCTATGAGCTCTACATGTTAAGGAACATTAAGTAGATAAGTGATGAGAGGAAGCTCCAAAGAAGGTGAAATGAATACTTGCACCCTCTTGAGGTGAGGTTCATCCATGTCCCTTGAAGGGATCGGAGGTAAGGAAGAAATATGAGTAGAAAGAGAAGACTGAAGAGTTGATATATTAGGTTTATCCCTGAACTTCTACATGGGATCACATTCCATCACCATCAAACATTGATGATGATTATACTCATGCACAAGCTGGTTCCAATGGAGATAGGGACTAGGAACAAGGTCCTTAGAAGACATCAGATAATCCAATGAAGTTGTATTTATACCCATTAATGGCAGAAGGATAGGATCCATAAGAGGGGTTGGAGAAGCCAGGGGTGCATGATCTTTAACCTCAATTGTGGGAATATTTCCTCCTCGCACTTTTTAGGAAGGGGGAGGTAAAGGAGGAACCCTCAGAGTTTGAGATGTTAGAGCCACACACAAAGGACTAGACAAAGAGGACTACTCACCCTTACTCTATATAGTAGGACAAGGGATGCCAGAAAGAATTGGGAGTTTGAAGACATGGGATTTTCACTTCATCAATGCGGGGGCCTTCCCTTTTCTTGTGTTGGGCATAGTTGAAGGAATAGAAGGTACTCCTAGAGGTTGTGAGGTCTTGGAAGAATGAGGAGGTCTACTTAACACTAGTATGATTTGGAAAATAAATGACTAGGTGACTAAAAATTTTAGTCATAACAACTAAAAATGACTAAATTCTACTCATTTTTTGCAACACATCTATAAATGAGTAAATAAATGACTAATTTGATCTTCGAGTAAAAAAAAACTAAATAATTAGTCACACGAATAAAAATGACTAAATAGTTAGTCACACAAATAAAAATTTGAAGTCCATTTATTCGGTTGCTCCCAATTTCCCTCTTCCCCACCATCTAAAATTGTCATTACAATAAAAATTAATACATAAAACATTTGGAAGATTTGAGAATGTGAAAAAATTTCCCTCCTTTATCCTTCGTAGGGAAGGGATTCTCCTCGCCACTTGAAGGAGTAGAGACCAACACCACCCAAAACGAGATCCACACTGAAGGAAACCTACAACTATAGTCTGGAAGTCATTCGATACTCATTGATCAACTTGTCCCATGGTAGAGGTAAAATGGTGCTTTGAGTTTTGAATTATTCCATTTGGGGTTTGAGGCAAAACAAAATAGATTGATTGTGATAAACTCAGATTTTTGGGTTTATCTTACGGGTGCTTGTTTAGATGGGTGAGGATTGTTTCTTGTGCTAATTTTTTTTTTATTTGTTAATGTTGAACTTACATAACTGACTTAAGGGGCAAAGGTTGTCCTCTTCAAATGGAATAAGAATGTGAGTTAGAAGTGGAAGATCAGTCCCATCTGTAAGTTTTGTGTGTAGCTACATTGTATGGAATTAATTTTCTTAGGTATTACATAAATTTAAAATGTTGATTATTTGGTAAAAGTCATGTTTCCATAGAGGGTTTGGAGGCTTTATCTCATAGTTTAGATTGCTTGTGTCACTATTTTTTTCTATTCATTAGGATATATATCTCAAGGAGGATATGGATCTGGTTCTTCATACCATCAACTTAATGAAGAGGAGCCTCAGGGTCATGCTGCTAGGATTTACTATGAAGCTAATCTATATTTTTATGGCTTACCAATGCCATATTGCAATGCTTGCTCTAGGAATCCCACATGATCCCCATTAGGTATCTTCTTTTTGTAGTCTCTAAATTTCTCATATGAAATCGACAACCAGTTTGTCTAAATGTGGCTCCTTGTTTACACATTAATATCTCTTTTGGAAACAATGGATCAAAGTGGATTCATGGGGTCTTAAAGATAAATCTCTCAAACATGGAGATCAAGAGTGGGACTACGTAAAACCATTCATAATCATGCTCATATTTATTGACTATCTAAGAGCTAAGTATCCAAGACAACATTATGTATTTTTCTATCAAATTTCCAAAGTGAGAATAATTTTGGGTTTGCAATCCTATTTTTTAGTACACAAGCTAAGTATCCAAGACACATTGTAGGTAATTTTTCTCACCAAATTGCTCATTTTCCAAAAAATTAGATTCTAGTGTGTAGTTTAATATTCACTATTTTGATTTTTTCTTTTTTAGGAAAATTAGAATCCAGTTCGTAGGTTGTGCTTGCTGTGTAAATTTGTAAGATGAGTTTTTTGTATTCAACTACATGGTACTTTCCTTTTTTAATAAATTTTTATGCAATGGAGTTCAGATATTAGGATTAGGTTACTAGTTTCTCTTTGAGTAAGAATTTAAAACCTTATTCATTGTCCTTTACAATGTGTATGACTATCTTTCAAACAGTCCTCTTATTTTCATGACTTTCTTTCAACTTATCAAAGGATGACTATCTCTTGATTAAAACCTTTGTTTGATGGTTTTCCTTCGTATGAATATCTCAATATTCTCTTTCAAAACTTGTTGTTACTTCACTATTCTATCATACCTTTGATTTTTTGCAATAGTGTTTTCAACCTCTCTATAATTCCCATGATGAAACATGCGTTATTGTGTCAGCACTTCCTTGACGATGAGAATGGGAAACAAAGAACTTGAGATTTTATTTAGTAAATCTATGTACATTTGCAGCAACTTTAGCCTTCAATACCTCATCACCATTACACTCTTGAAGGAACTCTCACAAACTTATACTATCTACCCAACTTTGAGTCCTACTTTGTCCTCTGAATACTGTGCTTTCTAATTTCCATTGTCAAAATTTATCTTTTGAGCTTATTTAAGACCATTCATTTGGCTTGACTTTGGCCTCTAGACTTGTCTATCATAATTCTCATAACATCATTAGATATTGATTTCCCTCTTCATGGTAGTTGATTGTCTTCAAAAAAAATTTGTACCACTTCCTTAGTATAGTCTACCATTCTGATGTGAAGTAAAGGGCACTATGATATTCATCAAGACTACTATCAAAACCTTTTCACTGTCACTTGATGATAACTGTGCAATTTTACTTCAATTAACAATAACCTTCTTCTCTTGCTTTGATGTCAACATAAAATTATACTTTTAAGGGTTATCATCTTTATCTCAATCCACTATTTAGCTACCATTCCTCTAATAGATGTCCTTATATCTTTCATTGTTGAAGTGATTGTCCTTACACATTGGTATGAATATCTTTTAAAATATGAGAATGCATTATTTATGATAGTAAACTACCCTATAGCATTATAAAGGCTATTTTTTATGTGCTCTATGTTGACTATTTTCTATCTTAACATCTCTGATTCTTGTTCACTGTCCATGGCAGGTCCCTATTATTAGATGGTCAGCACTCCCCTCGAGTTAAGTGACATGGACCTAATCACCTCTTGTGTGGATCTAACTCGGAAGTTGTATCGAGCATTAATACGTCAATCTTTTGGTGCAAAACAGCTATTTCAACAATTGGTATCAAGCCAAAGGTATGGTTTGAATCCCCTTAGGTAATAGGTAGGGGAGATTGTTGGTATATGGTTGATGCTCCCCTCGAGGGATCGTGACATGGACTAACCACCTCCATGGATCTGATAACTCTTGTGGGTTATTATCGGGCATTAACATCAATACGATCTTTTGGTGCAATGACAAGTAATGGTGTAATCCCCTTGATCTCATGACTCATCATAGGTTTTATATTTTTCTCCAATTGTTGATCATCAAAAATGTGGCCATCATAATATCATCCATAGCCTCCATATTCTACAATTATTCATTGCTCATTTCTCATACATAGTAACCAAATAATGCAGACCTAGAGCTTAGACTGCAAATGTATGCAAAAAAAGATAAATCCCTACCTCTATAAGCCTAATTAAACACAACCACTGACATGTTGTTTGATATTTTCAACACTCATATGACTGTCCTTTTTCTACTTTGCAAACACTTACTCAATGCATACAATAATTTATTGAAATGCAAAGTTGAATGGCCTCTTAAATCTTCACACTACTATCATTGCATTTGTCAAAATAGGGTTAAGAATATTCTGATCTAAATTTTCATAATGAATTCTTCCAATCTATCCTTTATATATGAGCATTGATGATAGTCCATCTTGTTTTTTGCTACCCCTTTCAAGTGCTCATGGTCTTGGAAAATCAACTTTCTCTCTTTGATTGAATTGTCCTTATGTCTTGTCATTATCCCTATGGATGTACCTTGGAGCCTCCTACTACTTTCAATGGTATTAGCATGTTTACATAGTCTCCATGATTGCGTTCATGGTGAATTCTATATATTTCAGACCTACACCAAGTCTACCTTAGCTCATTATTGATGTCCTTTCCTTCTCAATTGCTATGTGAACTCCTTGTTTACTATCTTATCCATGCTCCTAGAGGATCCAGGTCATTGAATTTACTAGGATAGCCTTAAGGGAGTTTTTTCATGTAAAATATTTTATTTGATATAGCCTTTATGACATGGCATTGACATGATTCCTTCATTCTCAATTGCAAACTTCACTCTCTGATACCTTGGTGTGCAACTTGAGGAATTGGTAAGTATTTGTGAATACAAGGAGGCATCAAAGATAATTTCATGAAATGCACATCTTTGGTCAAACAAACATAAGTTGCTGGAAAAAAGTACCGATAGTCAAATATAGTTTAAGGTAGTCCCTCGACACTATGCATCTTAAGATTATATGGCTAGATTAGTTGCAATTATTTTGAAAATTTGGAGAGGTCTGTCCTTGGGAAGGGTGCATCCCAACCTTCCCCACTCTCCCATAGACACTTCTTGAAGTGTCTGCAGGAGAGTGGGGAAGGGTTTCTCCTCGCCACTCTAAGGAGCAGAGACCAACATCACACAAAACTAGATTCAAACACTGAAGGAAGCCTATAGCTATAGCTTGGAAGTCATTCGCACATCACCACAAGTTTCAATGGAAGTAGATGCTATTATTTCCAAAGTGGAAGGCTCCAATGTGGCCGACCTCTATAGAGAGTTGAGAAGCTTTCTTGAGCCTCTTAATGGATTGTTAGGCTTTGAAGGAAAAGACAACACAATTAAGTCCATAGTAAAAATTCATACATATTTTTGAATACAAGGAGGCATCAAAGACAATGTCATGAAATTCACATATTTGGTCAAATAGACATAAGTTATTGGTAGAAAGTATCGATTAGTCAAATACAGTTTAAGGTAGTCCCTCAACACTATGCATCCTAAGATTTTATGGCTAGACTAGTTGTAATTATTTTGAAAATCTAGAGAGGTCTGTCCCTTGGAAGGGTGCATACCAATCTTCCCCACTCTCCCACAGACACTTCTTGAAGTGTTTGTGGGAGATCAAGGAAGGGTTTCTCCTCACCACTCCAAGGAGTAGAGACCAATACCACAATAAACTAGATCTGAACACTAAAGGAAACTTGCACCTATAGCCTGAAAGTCATTCACACATCACCAAAAGTTTCAATGGAAGTAGATGCTATTATTTCCAAAGCAAAAGGCTCCACCGTGGTTGGCCTCTATAGAGAGATGAGAATCTTTCTTGAGCCTCTTAATGGAATGTTAGGCTTTAAAGTCAAAGATAATGCAGTTAAGTCCACGGTGCAAATTCATACATATTTGTGAATACAAGGAGGCATCAAAGAGAATGTCATGAGTTGCACATCTTTTATCAAATAGACATAAGTTGTTGGCATAAAGTACTGATTAGTCAAATATAGTTAAGGTAGTCCCTTAACACTATGCATCTTAATATTTTATGGCTAGACTAGTTGCAATTGTTTTAAAAATTTGGAGAGGTTTGTCCCTTGGAAGGGTGCATACTAATTTTTTTAAAGAAATTATTAGTTAATGATGTGTATTTTGCAAAGTTGAGATTGATTGTTATCAGCATTGGGATGAATTATAAATCAAAATCATATAGAATTAGTCTCTTTTTCCTACTGAATAAATCTGTCTTAATCCCCTTCAAGGATCTGGTGCACCTATTTTGAGGCACATGAAACAAGAAATCAATATCTAAGTATATTTTAGAAGTTAAATATTAGCATATGAATTTCTTTGGACAAATTAGTGGCAGCAAGATCCATATCTCCCTCTTGATACAAGATCTTCAGTCATAAGGTATCATATAGTCTAGTCCATGATTCAATATCAATAACATACTAATAACATCCAAAGCTATTTTTTTACTTTCGATAACAATTATTAGAATTGGGCCATATAGACTGGAGTATCCCCTACAATAGGATTTTATTAGTCTAGCCATAAAAAAATCCCTTATATTTTCATGTATTTCTAGTAGGGCACTTGTAACTATAACATATGCCAAAAAAATCCCTGATGTTAGGCTTTGATGGATATCCCTTCCAATATCTGATGTAGTGCACATTATTATAGTGCAAGCCTATTTTTTAGATTGTTTCATTTAGCATCACCAATATTCTCCACAAGAACATTCTCCCTATTTAAAATCATGGAAATGCCTCACATCTCTTAGAACAATTTTGTCATTGTGTATATGCTTGATATGATACTCCCTATAATCTATTACCTTTGATAGAAATATATTTCTAATGTTGAATCTGAAGATGTTTTGAAGAGAGGTCTTATTTGTTGAGTAAATTTTGTAGGGAGCTATAAACTTTGCATTGATGATGTCTCAAATGGAGGGTGGTTTTATAGTTAATTTACAATTTCATCACAAATCTCTTTCTTCAAGTACTTTCTTTCTAGTTGTTTTCAATTCATATATCTTCTTCATATTGATAAATAGCTTATGGTTTTTGATATGGAACTCTGAAGTTGAGGTGACTATTAAACTATTGCTCTCAATTTAATTTGTTTTGTTATATGCTTATTTCTTGTAGTGCCTATATTGGGTGTAGATTCATGCATTAAGTTATTTGAAAAGTTCAAGTCTTATGAAGGGCTATAATTCTTCTTGGGTGCATATTTGAGCTTTAGGTGATTTGACTTTGGATTGTCACTTGAATCATTTTGTCACTGATATTCATTGATCTATTTGAGGAGGTAATTTTCTAGTAGCTTGGGAACCTTGTACTTATATGGTAAATTATATTTTCAATATCATTGGCACTGAGGATCTCAAAATTCACTTCAAATACATTGAAGCAACAACCAAAACTAGACAAATCAAGGAGGTGGAACGTGTAACTAGAGAGTCAAACTTCTATGGAACTAAAAAGAAAAAGAAATTTCTTATGGAAGGAATACTTCCAGATGCTCATCCACTGATAAATGTTTGTGATCGGTTTGGATTTTTCCACTTTCATGTTCAGTAAAGCTTATTAGTCAAGGTATATGCATAACATAGTTCTTAGTCCATACTGAGTATTCATGGTGTGAAGTCTATAGAGGAGTCTTTCATAGGACCTTTAGGCTTCATTTTTCAAGTAGTTCTTTCATGTTTTGGAGCCGTATAAGAAAAAAATAGAGCATTGTAACTCAATTTTCTCAGTCACAGCACTGAAAAACACACTTTGTAACACATTTTTCAAAACAAAGACATATTTAAGTCTTGTATTTGCTGTGAGAACACCTTTTCTCAATAAAAATTCAATATTTTGCCTTCTTAATAGTTGTTTCATTATGTGAAAATGAATGATTGATTATGTTTTTTTTATGTTTTATGTTTAAACCTCAAAAGCAATGTCTCATTTCCAACACTTTTAGGCATAAATCAGTTGCAGAAAAAAACAATTAAATAGACTACCAATTCACTAAATATACTACCAATTGACAAAAATCAGTAAATACATATGACTAAATATATTACCAGTTGACAAAAATCAGTGAATAAATATGATTAAAAATATATGACTAAATATACTACCAGTTGACATAAATCAATGAATATAGAAATTAGTGAATAAATATGACTAAATATATGACCAAATTGATCAAATGACTAAATAAATGACTGGCAATAAACTGTTAATGGTCATGTGACCAAGCTCATTGAATAATATGACTAAATCAATGACTAAATTAATGACTAAATATATTACCAAATTGATCAATCAAAACAACCAATAAATGAATAAAATTAGTTTAGTCATAAATTTGGCCACGTTATAAATGACTGGCAATAAACTACTGATAGTCATGTGACCAAGTTTAGTCATTTATAAGCAATTTTTAGTAGTTTTTTTAGTCATATATTGTTGTTTCTATACTAGTGTAAGTGATCATGCTTGTTTTTAACCCCCGATGAAGAAGGCCTAAAAGATGAACCCCACTGTTGTGCATGATTAGGTTAGAAGGGGACAAAAGGAGGCGGGATCGATTCAAGCGCTAATCCCCAAATCTTATATTTATAATATGTTTTATTTAACAAGTCACCATGAGGTAGCACATGGGTCCCAAAGGAAAAGGCCAAAAATGGTCAAGAGAGAAACCCCCACGTGACACTAGTGATTTGAACTCAATGTCCTGGATAGTTTTCACTATGCCTTCATGAGGGAATTTCAAGCACTTATGGACAAAAAAAGTGACTTCGTTCATAGAAACCAAACAAGGAATACCTAGTTTCACTCTGATATCACAATAAAGGTTGTGGAGACAAATTTAGGTACCATAAGGACTGACAAAGAAATGGATCCCAAAGGGGAGAGAGAAAGATGATCATGCATGTGGATGGTAGCCTTACACTTGTCATATCTCATCCTATGTAGACCATTGATGAAGTGTGTATCCTTGGTTATAACATTGACCCTATTAATAGGGTCAACCATAATTCTAGTAATGACATTACTGTTGACTTGAGAAAAAATGTAGAGGGGAGAGTACTCTCCATGGTAGGGAAATTCATTAGGTGTAAAAGATATGTTGGGTGTCTTGGCCTTCTAACTCAAAGGGGAGATTGGACTGATAGACACCATATTCACATACACAAAATCATCAAATGGAGTAGAAGAAGTAGTAATAAAGTTGGAAGAGTAAGGTGGGAAGGGATCTATGTATATTTGTAGATGGATGTTGGCTCTAGAAAGAAACCTATTAGAATTCTACTTTTTGGTATCAAGGTGAATGCACTACAACTATCTATGTGGTCCTAAATTATGTGTCTCAAGCACACACAATGTTTGGTGTCATGTGTTGGGCACTCGATGGTAATGGAAAAATTTGGAAGCATCATACCAGCTAGGGTATGGCTAGTTGTCAAGAAGTGATCTAATTTTTGGAAGGTTGATTAAGTTATCTTTCAAAAAAAATTGAAGTAAGCTTGAGTAAGAATCAAATAATTTTGTAAAGACTTGATTATGTTGTGACCCAAGTGTATTGTTTTCATTTGCTTGAGGGAAAATTACCACACTAGTTATTGATTTATTTCTCTTCGACCCTATAGAATAATATGCAACCCCAAAACTATCAGGGTGTGAGGATGAGGTAGAAGCCTCCATACTGATTTAATGTCTATTGTTATTCTCACGACATAGTACACAAATGAGCGAAGGAAGGATATTTCATCAAGGATACTTGTTCCCTTAACATTGGCTGGGGAATTCCCATGAACATCCTCTAGATTTCATGGTTAGGAAGGGCATAGGGGATTTGTAAGGAGATAGATTGACACAGAGAAATAAAATCAGTAAAATTCTCATTCAATTGTTGCTTGCAATGGACAAGGTTAGTGATAGTGACCTTGGAGCCA
This sequence comes from Sequoiadendron giganteum, assembly GCA_007115665.2. Taxonomy (NCBI): domain Eukaryota; kingdom Viridiplantae; phylum Streptophyta; class Pinopsida; order Cupressales; family Cupressaceae; genus Sequoiadendron; species Sequoiadendron giganteum. The sequence goes on from CM021107.1 coordinate 578,717,760, forward strand.
ATGTTTTCTTGGAACCATTGTAAGAATTGATTCATAAGTTGATCAAAAGAAAAAATGGAATTATCAAGTAGTGAGAAAAGCCACTCCAACATGGTCTCCTTAAGGGATCATGGGAATAGTTTCACTAGCAAATGATCTTGACTTAAAAAGTCACTACACAAAGAGGTAAATGAATTGGCATGTGTTTGTGGGTCTCCCTTACCATTATACTTATCGAATTTTGGTACCTCAATACCTTAGGGTATGGGAGTATTCAAGATGTTTAAAGTGAGAGGGCTATGGTGATAGCATAGAGTAAGCATGGATTATGTGGAAATTAGTTAGATTAGTGAGTTGAGATTGCATCTAACCCATATTCTGCAAGAGGGTGTTCAAGATGGGATTAGATGGCAAGGAAGGAAGATTAGCCATTACACTAGAGACTTGTACTATAGGATTTTGGAGTGCAGAGCTAGGTAGAGGGATGTGATACCCTAAAGGATTATGAGATACATTGACCCCAAGAGTGATGGGAGGCATAGATACAACATTTTTGTTGTTAGTAGAAGACATAGGGGGCATTGTTGGATTGGCATCTACCATATGCATGGACACCTCAAGAATCGTAAGATTCAATTGAGTACCAGTGATATCGAATTGAGAATATTGAGGTCAACTCAAGACTCATGTGTATGAAGGTACATGATTCTTGACTATTTTGGTTCACACATGGAGCAACTCAAGGCCCTTGCGATATGAGATGAGTAAATTTCTCAGATTATTGACAACAAGAGCAACTTGAGGATTCATGGTTAATACAATATTTGAAATTCTTTAGGTTCTCTCTTAAAGATTGGAATTGCTCAAAGGGGATCCTAAGAGGAGTCTCATAATCTAGAGAAGATGGATACCTTGTAGGAGAATTTGGTTCGAAGCTCAAAGGATCTAAGAGTTCGCAAAGGCTGATTGGGGGCCAAAGGGACTAGGAGATCTAAAAACCATTGGACTGGTTCTAGAAGGACTATATTGACTCAGAGGTACGATACATCTCAAAATTCTTATAACTGCATATCTAGAGGTTGTGGACTGGGTTGTGAAGCTCATACAAGAGTGTTCACAATGCATAACCTCACAAAGTCTAGGAAATTAGAGAAGGAAATGCAAGAGGGGATAGAAAGACTTTGTAAGAAGCTGATTTCACATTGGGTTCACTAAAATGTAGAGAGAATTTTCTACCCTCAAGATGATGAGGTATCAAGGAGAAAATTATCTCTCCACTACCTTAGTTGACACAACTCAAGTGAACTAGAATGGAGGAGTGTGATTTTTAACAAATTACATAAATTATCTAGACCTTTCGAACATTAGAAACTAAAAGTGGAGGGTACATAGGTCATTTGGATAACTTGGCAAGTTATCTATCTAGGATGCACACATGGTTGGACCATATGACAAGACACTGCACTAGTGTCCTATAAGGTGATTTCACATTGGGTTCACCAAAATTTAGAGGAGGGAATTTTCTACCCTCAAGATGATGAGGTATCAAGGAGAAAACTATCTCTCCACTACCTTAGTTGACACAACTCAAGTGAACTAGAATGAAGGAGTGTAATTTTTAACATATTACATAAATTATCTAGACCTTTCAAACATTAGAAACTAAAAGTGTAGGGTACATAGGTCATTTGGATAACTTGGCAAGTTCTATATCTAGGATGCACACATGGTTGGACCAGATGAAAAGACACTGCACTAGTGTCCTATATGGATAGAGAACATAGGTTGACATAGAAAGTATCAAGGTACTTTACACAAGTTTCCAGATGTGAAAGGGGTGCTAAATACTAATGAAGAGTGAACATGAAATAATAGAAATAATGATGTTAAGTAAAAACTAGATGAAAATGACAAGGAGAGGTTGAAGACATTATTGAAAGCATTTGATAAGGCTCAAGCTTTCTTCAATTTGTTCTCCCACCTACACCTACACACACAATACCAAAGAGAAATGTTTGGATGGTTGTATAGGATTTTGTCTTATTCAAACCCCCGTATTTGTGGAAAACCTTAGATGAGATAATTAAAATATACATGAAATGATAAAGAGAACAATATGCTAACAAGTAAAGATAATATTCTTGAATAAAAGACTTGAATAGTTACCACACAAAAGCTATGTAGCTTGCTAGTGCAGTACGAAAATGACAAGAAACTCCAAGATGGTAATGACCTCTTCACAAGATGAGATTGTATTTGAAATAATGGAGTTTACTTTGGAAGTTGTAGAAGAGTTATTTAGAAGATATGTGTATAGAAATTATGGAGAGTGTTATGACTGACAAAGGTATTGTAGAGTGGTGGAGAATGAGAAAAGAAGATATTTTTGTGTGTTTTCAATAGAGAAAGATTGAATGTGTTGAAGAATGAATCAATCATCCTCAAGAAAGAGGGAATTTTTGGTTCAAATGGCCTTCTCGAGCAACTCTCAATGAGGTTGCAGGTTGGAAGAGGTGTTATGCTGCCAAACACAACAAGTGTAATGTCTCAATGGCCAACTCGATCATAATTTTTTGCGGGATGCTAGTATGGATCACAAATGTCCTCATGGTGCACATAGGTTCATGTGAAAATTAGACTTAATAGTCAAGAACTAGGAATGTGAGATGGTGAGAGATGGCTTTAGGTTGAGAGAAAGCATAATTATCTTAGTTTACCTAAAGAGGAAGGTGTATGTAATGTAAAATTTCATAGGATACAATGTACGACATTACATCTCCCAACTAGTGAAAGTTGTTTATTCTCCCTCCTTGAGGCTAGTATGCAACTAAGAATCTTACATATACATTATGAAAATTAAGAACTCCTCAATGGTGTGATTGTATGTGTCAGGGAAGAAAAATTTCCCTAATCAATGGGGGGACTGTCCATGCCTTTAAGATGATGATAGAGAGTGGTAAGTAGGTGGCAACTAGCCACCCTAGCTACAACAAGTCAAGTCCAATCAAAGGTTTCCTAGTTATTGGTAGAGAAAGGACTCTCTAGAAACTATAAGAGGACTTTGAATGACTACACCACTATCTTAGTGGGAGAAATCTATCATGAGAAGGAAAAGAGAGTGATACCTTGGTAATAGTACATGGATTATTTTTTTAATGACCAAGTAGGTTCTAAATATGTTAAAAATTAAGGGCCATTTCACTATCGTAATCATGTATTTATATGACCACATTAAAAACCACTACTCATTTGGAGTGAATAGAAATTTAATTAATCCATAACTAAAATATCAAATATAGTAGAATTCCCATCTTTCTAAATATAAAAAAGGAATTTTCAATTTAAAAGAATGCTATAACTAATAGAACTAAGTAAAAAAATCCCTATCACCTAATAAAACATTGTGCCATGTAATAGGCTTAGGCCTTAATGGCTAGAAAAAATCATGAATCCAATTCTAATCCTTCTATGTATAAGTGTGAAACCAAAAGAGATGTAATGGAGTTTATGGTTGCCCACAAAATAATCATCTTGGATTGGAAACAAAAAATGTGTTAGAAATCTACTAGTAGGAAGGCCTTAGTAAAACAAGAACCAAGAAACATTATTTATATTGGATTCCACCATCATTTTCCAAATCATTAAAATATTTTTAGTCCCATATAAATAAAATAAATTACAACAACCACCTATAATTAAAAGTTTGAATCATATGAAGATGTAGTAAAAACCATGTATATCCTTTTCTAAAAAAATATTACATAAGGGAGTATTAGCATAACACTTCCAATCCTTCCACCAAGTAGACTACAAAAAAATCTATGCATGCATTATGATGACACAACCAAAATTATCATTTGGGAGGTTCCTTTATTTTCAAGGTTTAAATTAAACTTAGCCATAACCTAAAGCCAAGAAATCCAAGAAAAAATAACCTTCAAATGTAAATATTTCGAATGCCTATCACATCTTTTGGAGAATTTAAGGGAAATTTTTTTTTGATACGCAAGTTTAGTGTTTCATTGATAATAAAAATAGCTAGGCTACAACCGTCTACACCATAGGAAAATATTAACAACGACCAAAACACAGAGCCATCATGCCAAAAACCAACCAGCTAAGACCACCAAGAAGGAAACAACCAACTGTCACCTAGCCCAACCTTCCCAACCACAACACCGACTATAACCAGTGAAGACCAACATGGCCATACAAAACCAACATCACAAACAAAGCACCACCGAAACTATAAAGACAAAAAAAAAAAACCCTTCTAGGACCAAGAAGACCACCCAGAACCCAACTTACATATAACTATTAGCCCTTACGAATGCCTCAAAATCCATTACCCACTCCACACCACCGAATGCCATCAACCCAAAGAAATTCTTCAGAAACTCCATCACCACCACTGATATCATCATGTGCCTCATGAGGGCTAGACACCTCAAGTTGAGAAGAAATGGATGGAATTTCACAGCCTCATACAAGCCCTGAAGGAGCTCCAAATTGCCAGTTCTTGGGATACCTTTGCCTTCTACCACCGCACGTAGAACCTCATCAATTCCCTCCACCAATTCTTTTCTAAACATCTTCCCAAGCAACAATTTCACCTCAACCTTAGCTACCTGGTTTTCCAGTAGAGAAGCCAAAAAATGTGAGGAAACATGCAAATTATCTCTACCATATTCCTTATTCTTCAAATGCCTAGAACCCAAAATCATTTTAGTAGCCATGACAATCAAAGGATAATTATTGAGAAAAATCATTTTTAGTCATTGGTCTGTAATTTTTCGGAAGGAGGTTTGTCACGTTGATGACTATAGGAAAATCGAGGTGTCGGCCACAAATTTTTCCAACCCATCCACCAAGACTTTGATTATGAACCTCGAGCGCTTTTCCATCGACATCCAAGCACATACCACACCCAAATGAAATGAAGATAAACACCATCTGCAGTTAGAAGAAAATAGAATGGGAGTGAACCTTATTCGGCCTTAATACCACCAGTATTAGTACTAATGTCAATTACTAGGTTTTTGTCACTCACCACAAATGAAGCGCCTCCAACTATGCCAAAATCTTGTCGTGGGGAGTGAATCCCTTAGGCAAAATATGCAATAATGATGCTTTGAAATGGGCATCATCACTATCCCCATCATCTCACATACTTCAACATCAAGGAAGCTCTTGACAACTACTTCCCATGATGGCCTTCCAATGTTGACCCTCAAGCCCTTCAAACTAGACACTGTGGCCTAAACTGCCACATCCCCTCCGCCAGTCTAGAGGGACGCCTAACCTACCACCCAGGAACTTAAGGGAATGTTATAGAGATGAAAATTTCTTCTTTTATAATTTCCACTCTACATATTACACTTGTTTCAATTGTATTCCCTTATTATATTTTATGCTTCATTTAACCAATTCCTATACAAATTTTACTTTCACCAAATTGTCAAATTCTATCTCCTTTTCCAAGGAAAGCATGTGTTTTATAAGCTTGTCTTTTATGAGACTTTCCTATAATTATGGAGATATCCCTATTTTTATATTTTATTGTCTATCATTGACTCACCTAGGTTTTGTCAATCTTATTTGAATAGTATTTGAGAATTTCATTGTTGGAAGACCCTCTCTAAAAGAAACAACAACCATTTTTACTACTTATGTATACAAGTTTAGTTTCTTTTGTAACTATTCTAAAACCCTCTTTAGCTCCTCTTTACATTCTTGAAAACCTTGTTGATTTTAGTTCCTTGATAATATTTACAATTCTATTTCTATTCTATATCCTTTCACAAACCACTCAACACATAGTAGGAACTCCTTATATTTATGTTACTATGATTTATTATTTCTATTGGTGTTTCTTACCATCCTAGCATAAAGAATTGTAGGATAAGTGTACAAATAAAAATATCTTATTACGCCAAGAGGAATTCACTATAGACGCATTCTATGTGTGTAGATCAAAATGAAATAAAATATATATAACTATTGATTGTCATTATGCCAATATCATGAATTTTTAATGGAAAATAAAGTGGTGGGTGATCCGTGACTTTGGTGTGATGTCCCTCCAATGTGGATTCATGTGTCATTAACTACCTCCGCGTAGCTTCCATGTAAACCGTGTCAAAATTTAGTTTCAGCATTTTCCTGTGTAAAAAGCTTAAAGAGTGCTTTGAAAGTGGTTGTGGAAGCTGAGTGATAATGAATTCAACGAGAAAATTGGAAACCCCACACAAAGGTTGAATATCCCTCGACATATCTCTTTTGAGGCAAGTGATGTTTTCACCATTCATGGCATGAATTTTGTGAGATGCACAGTTTTAGGACAGATTTTATGCTTCATCAGATACGCAAAATGATGGGTCTGGCTATTGTTGTGCTGCGAGGTTGTGCTCCAGAGTCCATAATAGCCACAATTCTTAAAAATTCAGCTGATTTTACCTGAAGGAATAAAACTTTTAAAAGTTTCAATATTATTAAAAAGCATATGTGAGAAATTTCACATTGTGGTTGCCATGAAATGCTTGCATTGCTTAATTGGGGTTTCCTTTGAATTTATCTTCAAAATTTTGATGGCTATAACAATGTTTTCTATTTTTGTTACATTTTGTATCGATTTTTTTTTTAATTGTGGCACCTGGAAATATTTTTACTATTTATGTATATATTTATAGTATATGCAGAATTTAATTTAACTTTTCTTTTTGGTAACTGTTATAGTTTTAGTAGTATCTTAAAATATTCATATTTGGACTCAACGTTTTTTGCTTGGATCTGAAGTTCTGCACAGACGTGGACGACTTTTACAGTCAAAGTTATCAAGGTAGATTATATCCTATATTTCTATCGTGTTCAAAATACTTCTATATAATTGTTTGTCTGATATAAAAATTCACAAATCTATGATTTTATACATCGTTTAGTGATTGAGCCAGTATTTCAATATTTGTCAGTGAAGTAATTTTTAATCATACATGGAGAATACAATTTTACTCCATTGAAATGTTCTTTCAGGTCCATTGTATATGCTAGAATATAACCTAACCCTAAGTCGTTACAACAAAAAAATTCATCTAGAGGGACATTGGCAACAAAAGAAAGGCATAGAGAGTTTTTTTCTATAATAAAGGGTGCAAAACTATTCCAATTTATACATGGCCTCCCCCCATGACTTAACAATACAAGTTGGTACATCTGTTTGTTTTGGGTGTTCCTTAATATCATTATTTTGATTTTCTTACATAATGGTTTTCTTTTTTTTTCTCTAGTTCTAAGGAACACTCGATTATCCAAACTTCTTCCATTTTAAAAGTAATTCCTAGGCTTCAAAAATTGTGATGTGAAGGAGAGTTGCAAATAAATAAAAGTTGGGACTTAGTCGAGACAACTATTCTATTTCACACTCAGTCGAGCCCTAGAGGGGCATTGTTGGCATTGGAGCAAGGATGAACACTTTATTTATTGGATGGAATTCTTGAAACACTATTGTTACTTCATTATCTCCAGAGAGGATTATATTTGGTAGAGTAGCTTTTGAGATGTTAAGATCAATAGCAAGTTGGGGATGAACAAGCGCTAGACATAATTGCAGATTTTTCTCTCTAGTTGTGCTAGCAATTAATTTTTAAAATAATATGAATGATTGACTATTGAAATAGTCAGCTTCCTTTTAGTGAATGGGGCCTACCTTTGATTTGTGTTGGTTGTACTCAAGTTAATGACTCCCGTTAGCATGGAATAAATTGGGTTGTGCTTCTCCAACTTATTTCTCAAAGCAATAATATTCATTGTTCCCTCTAATTGTTTTTATTAAATTTCTAATCAATGATGTTTGAATCACTTTGTAGTTTCACTCATGCAATCAGATGAAATTTTGGTGCCATTTTCCAATGTTAGGTCTGAGATACGTTTGTCTATTTAGTGGTAGTTACAAACTATATTGGCTTTTGTGTAGCTGATCTTTATCTCAAATTCATATGTTATATAGATCCATTTGTTCATTCTAGATAATTTATTTCTGCAAATACCTAATTTTTACATTTATTTGTTCAAGAATTGATGAGTTTCAATTGGAGAACAATTTCTATGACTTCCTTACAAGGGAATTCAACCATATAGACAACAAAATAATTTGGTTTTGGTGAATAAATAGGAAAATAATATAGAATTGCAGATGTGATGGATTACTATGACTTCTTTGTGTCGAAATCGCTTTCCATTCCTTTTTGGCTATATCCCTCCTTTGAAAGAAAATTATATAAAAGTAATTTAATGATCCCTCAACTCCTATCCGAAAATATCTCTCAACGTTATCTTGATATATTACTCAAGAATATAGCTAAACTAGTTATAGATGAAATCAAAAATACTTAAAAGGGGTGCAACCATTTTTATAGAATCCTAAGTAGTCCCCCAGTTTCCCATGCTTAAGATATATAAGTTGATCATTGCTTGGTACTTGAAATATTTTTTGTTGCACATTTTTTTTCCTATTCTATAGAAAAATATTTTACTATATGCAAGGTTTTTTGCTATACATGCAAAGGACATGACTAAAACTAGATTATCTATAGCATATTTATGGTAGTTTACTATATCTACTTTTTAATACAAACATATCCACTATTATTGTTGTCGGCCTCCTACAATGATTTTAATAACTAAGCCTTTATAACCATGATTCAGAGATTGGACATCTAACCTGAATAGCCATCTTAACCATCATAAAGGTGCATTTAAATTGTCAACCCAGGGACGTGAACTTGAAATGGGTCAGCATAGTATGTGCACTAGGAACTCAAAGTAGTCATCTTCATTCTACAGCTAAGAGAGACTTAATACTGAAAGTAAATTACATGGAAAGAAACAAAGTAAATGTTGAACATTAATCAACAATGAAACTTAAACTGAACATGCATGACATAAATGAAAATTTGAGCAGCAAACAAGGAACTACTCTACTCACTTTGGTTGCAGGAACAGTCACAAAATGGAATTCTAGTGGCTGCAAGAACAGTCAGTGCCAGATTCTTAACTAAGTACTAAATAAAATCTAATACTAATCTAACTAAACTAAAGAAATGGATTACTCACCAAGTGGCCCCCCTTGGATGAGTATCCTCTAAAACTAATGAAAACTCGGATGCTCAACTCAGAATCTCTTTTTATTCATTGGGAAAATGCGAATACAAAAGAGTATTTATGGTAATATTATCAGATCGTACAATAACTTGGCGACTAAATCCTAAAGAAGGAGGATCTTAACCTTATTTATACCAACTAAACATGGTAGTCAACTCCCACTAACTAAGAGGATACGATTTAGGGAAAGTGGAGAAAATAGTGGAAGAGTGGTTACACATGCAGGGGAATCCGATCAGACATGCATGTCTAGACACGTACTCGAACACTACAATAATGCCCACATTGCTCAATGTCATTAAAGATCAGCATAAGGCGGTTACATGCAGTTGACATGAGAATCTCCTACCGTCATCCTCAGTTGACCTTCACACAATTCCTCTGCATGACTAGCTGGCAATTGCGTTTCTCAACTTAGTATCCTCAAATATGTTTGCATGGAAATGTCAGTACACATAATAATTGCATAGCCATAACCACCTTAAAGAACATTCATTAACCACATGCAAGATTAATATAGATAGTCCACATAATAGGTTAATATCATTAAAACTAGCATAAATGGAATTAAACCCAAATGTCTTATGGTTTGAGAGAAACTATATAAAAGTATCAGCATGTATTATCAAAGTCCATGGTAACTTCAGTAAATAAACTATAGATTCTACCCATAACTAGACCAAAAACTAGGTTCATCAATTATTGATATGAATTTTCTATTGTAGTTATTGATATTACTATGACCGCTAGATTAGTATGGGCTGACTACACTTGACCCATGAGGATACGAAGCATAATGAAGCCACTAAACGTCAATCCAATAAAGATCATTCAAATAAACACTAAACTAAGAAGCCATTGATAACTTAACATGTTAAACTATGAAAGCTTCAAAATACCTATTCTAATCCATTTAAACTTATCCTATTAGGGGAGTTGTGCTGCATTGATGTGGAAGAATGACCCTTTCCTAATCCCTTGGATAATGAGCTTGTTTCAATCAATTTTATTGAAGAAAATTAATGAAACCATTGATAGATGGGTATGAGAACATTATTTGAATGCTAAAATAACATGATGCAATCTATTTTAACATGATTTATGCTAATATGATCAAGATGTGTGAGTGCAAAGCTAATCTAAATTTATTTTAAGCTAAAAATATTGAAACCCTAATTACCAAATAAGCTACACGAATTCATCTATGTTACCATGGAAGCCATTAATGGAAGCTAAGCTAATTAATACAAGTAATTAAGCTAAAATGATGTAAAATGTGAGTACAAATACAATTGATTTTAACAACATAAGTTTGATGTTAAAAGATGGATCCATTTGTCTCCAAATAGTGACCTATTTATAGGAGAGCAAATGAGAAATGAAGGGTTGAGATTGAAAAAGCTAATCAATGGTCAAAAAGGAAGGAATATGGAGGCATGAATCATGGATTCCCATAAAGGGTTGAAAATGCAAGATGATATTTAATCAAGGGCTCACATTAATCCAAACAAACACACTTTCAAGACTTGAACAAGAAGTCTTGTAGGTTAACGTGAACATGAAGTCTTGTAAGTTTGTTAGAAGGAAGAATGTTTCTTGGAATATCCTCATGGGTGAGGAAAATAGATATTTAGCAAATTAAAACAAAGTTTTAATGTACAAAAGGGGAAAGAATATTCCATGAGAATATTCCCTTTTTGGAGGAATGTGAAAAGGAGGAATATTCTCTTGCAAGTGGGGGGGAATTAGATTTATTATTAATGTGGAAATTAAATAAAGTTTTAATTATGCAAATTAGGGGAATTTAAATGGTATTCATTAAATAAATGATTTAATAAAAAAGGGAAAAGTGTTATGATATTTAATTAAATAACTTAGGGTTATTTAATTAAATAAGAGGACTTAGGGATTTAAATTAAATAACTTGATGTATTTAATTTAATAAGATGAAATGTTATCATGAAAGGGCATGAATTAACTTAATTAAATTAATTAGACTAATGGATGAAAATGACATGATTAATTAAATAGCTAGGCTAATTTAATAAATTAAGCGAAAAGACGATGGGTTTGAAGATGAAATGATGTTGGTCTAGTGTCGTAAAATTGTACCCCTTGCAATTTCACATACATTCTTGTATCCACTATAGTGTCCATGCCCTTAGCATTTGTGTAGGTTCATTTCAACCCCTGCATCAACCTTTGTCCACTCTCAAGATGCTCAAGGATCCCTTTTCAGTAGCTACCCTTGTGTGTTCTCTTTGTGTCAAACCTTGTGATTTTCTCGTTCGTGTTGTTTTGTAGCACATTGATGTGTCCAGGCATTAGTGCTCTGTGTGGACGAATGTACATCATGCTAGTGGTGTGCAACATTTCAATGCTCAAACATTTTTTTATGAGCATGTTTTCCACTTGTCACTTACCTTTGTCGACGGTAACAACTTGGGACACCTTGTAATGGCTCAGTAAGCTTCCCCTTTACCTCCTTAAAAGTCATCTTCTCAACTCATCTTGGCCCTTCTTTTACTTCTAGCTTCATTCTGGCTTTGGCTCTAGCATTTCTCTCTTCTTTTGTTGTTGCTATCTTGCTTTCAAAGTTCTTTACAACTTGCTATAGCTGCCTCAAGAACTCTCAAGTTCTCATTACACCTCTTTGCAACATACCCTTGGCTCTTGCAACTCTTTTTCGCTCCCCATTTGTCTTCCTTAATCCTTGCAGCTTCATCTCCCTTATCTCATGCTTATGAGCATCCTAGGATTCCATATCCCCTATCAATTGCATTCTTACTTCATGATACGAGTTTTCCTCCTTGAGAAGGGATTTCTTTTATCACTCATAATTGGTGGTGCAGGTTCTAATCCTAAAGCGGGTTTTACTTTCACCACATGCTTTGTCCATTTCAGTTCATCTCTCTCTATCTATTTGGTTATCCATGGAGGTGAGAACACCAAAATGAGGGTTTGACTAAGGAAAACCCCTATACAACAACAAAATTTTCTCCAAATCTTACGCATGCAGGTATCAAAGATATTCACGTGTTGGAGGCTTCATTACTTAGTTTTCCATGAGAAGTTTCTCTCTTATTCTCTTTATCATTTCTACTTCACTTTATTCTAGTTCTATTACATTTTGCTACTTTATCACATTTTGTAAGTTCTTAGCAATCTTATTATTAGTAGTCACCTTGTTATTTTCTATGATAAACTCACTTTTTGGTTTGTACGGATGCCAATGTACCAGAGAGATGCCTGTGCACTGTGTTGTTGCCCCAAACCCATGCTTTTATCCTTTGGACGAGAGCCCGTCAGTCTATCCAGAAAATCTTTGTGACTTGATCTTTCTAATCTTGAACTCCCGCATTTGTTCCTTGGGGTAGTTTAGGGCAATTCGCTCTATGAGGCTCTTTGAATGAAGAGAACTCATAAGCCATGAATCCCCCTTCTCTAGATTTTGGTGAACCTAATGTGAACCATGGTATTTTTCAAAAAACTAGAAATTTATCTACCCCAACTTGGTGGGGTCATAACTTTTGACTTGGTGCTCCAAATTTAGAACCGTTTACACCATTAGAAAGGTATCCAAGAGGACTAATTCAGTCCCTAAAAAAGGGTTCCTTTGGAAACCCATTTTTAGGGATTGACACAAGTTTCAAACCCAAATCCCACTCTGAAGACTTCTGAAAATGCAAATTACTAGAACCTAGAAAATACCAAAAAAATCTAAAAGATTTGGATTTTTTATTTTTCTCAGTTCTATCACTCAAAAATGAATTTGATATCTTCTTTTATTAGTTCAATATCTAATTTTGTTAAAAATGTTAATGATGTTCCATTTCATGCATATGACAGTGACTTGTCTTTTCCCATGTCACTTTGTATCTTTGATCCTTCTCATGAGATTCCTCTTGCTTCAGAGGATATCTTGTTGCAAGAAGATGAAATCATTGACACATTTATTAATGTTACTCTACCTTCTCTTCATTCCAACACACTCTCTTCTAGAGACATTGCATTTCTGAATGATGAATCACATCTTTGTTCCAATTCACTCTCTTCTAGAGATGATGCATTAGCAAACGATGAATCTCCTTCCACGTTTGATCCTCCCTGGATCGATGTTGAGAATGTTTCTTCAAATAATTACTCTACTAGTTGTGATGATTCTGTAAATGTAATATATGTCTTTGCTACCCCTCAAAGGCCTAAAAGACCAGTCATTTACCTACCTCCAGCTAGTCCTTAGCCTAAAAGGGTTTGTTCTGTTAATGGTATTCCATTTGATAGTGATTCTCTTGATCCTTCTATGGATTCTCTTATAGAGCGGTAGCCCATAATTATGAGAATAAAATGAATAAACAACCAAGCCCTCCTCAAGCTCCTAAACCTACAATTGAAGAACCTAGTGATTACAATCTTGTTGAGAAACTCCAAGTTACTCTAGCTAATATCTCACTGTGGGACTTGCTTCAGTCTGCTCAGGTTTATCAAGGTATGCTTCAGGAAGCCTTGCAAAAGATCCTCTTTCCTTCTTCTACTAGGCCAATGGATGTTAATGCATTGATGGCTCATATTCGTTTGGATTCACCAAATATCATGTTCTATCTATAAGAACTTCCACCTTCAGAAGTATAGAAGCAAGTGGATCCTCTAATGATTATAATCAACATTAATAATATCGGCATTAGATGTACTCTCATTGATGTTGGTTCAATGCTCAATTTATGTAGCATTGATCTATTACCTAAGATTAATATTGATTCATCTTCTCTTAATGCTTCTTCTATTGAAATTCATGGGTTTAATAATGTTGGGCAACAAGCCCTAGGCATGATAGCCTTTCCTTTGAGGATGAGACCCATTATTGTACCCACCCTTGTATATGTTATGTCAAAAAATTTACCATATAACCTTGTTCTTGGTAGACCATGGATTCATGCTATGGGTGTAGTCCCGTCTACCTTGCATAAATCTATTAAGTTCATTTACAATAATCAAGTAGTCACAGTCAAGGATGACCCTAAGGCTATGCACTTATGTGAAATGGTAGCCGCCAGTCAAGTTTTGGTTGTGCATACTCTTATCCCTTCAGTGTATTTCGATGTGTTGATGTTTGCTCCATCAATACCTACTACAAAGGATACTCTTGAGGTAGATGTCCTTGAAGAAGATTTGTTTAAAGGAAGAAATATTAAGTCTACTCCTTCTACCTCTTCTTAGGAAAATGCATGTCTTGGTGATGATTGGGATTCTCTAGGCTTTAATAAATCCTTCATTAGAGAAAATAAAGTCAACTCAATCCACTTAGTCCTTTCGATAACATCATCCACACCTACTATCAAAGATGATTACTCTTTTTTATCACGGCGTAATGTAAATGAAAATTGTAATGCTCTCTATGGAGATCCTCCTTTGTTGTCTTCTATCTTTGTGCCTTCTTCTTGTGAGCAGTCTATCTTTTCTCCACAAGTGAAAGGGTTGATTCTTGCTCCTCATTCTTTGTCTGAGAAAGAGCATATTTTGTTGAGGTTTCTAAAAGCTCACTTGATTACTCTACCTTCTCATACACATAAGAAATTTCATAAGCATGATAAAGAAAATTATTCTTTCTATGGATACCATTGAGTGCTTGGCCATTCCACTAGTGAATGTAAGGCCTTGAATGAAAAAATACAACAACTTCTTGATTATGGTTTCATAACTCATTTATTTGTTGATGCACCTACCTCTTCTTCAAATGACAAGTGATATCAAGGTCTACCTCTATCCTATATGTTCTAAGTATCTACATGGTTCTCCTCCCCTATATGTTGCGGGCAATGATAACTTGTTTTAGAGATGTACGTCCTTCTAAGGACCCCCCTCTTTTCTCCATGTCTTTCAAATGAAGCATCCATTGAGTGGACCCCTCTTCCTTTAGAAGGGTTTCCAAGGGACCCCCTTTGAAAGCCTTTCTTTCAAATAAATTTTATGGTGTCTAGTTTGGGGGCAACCTAACTAGACCTATATTTTTTGTGACTATCCTGCAACATAGTTTGCAATAGCCACAAGATTCTCTAATTTGTCTTTATCTATAGGACCAAGAATCTATAGAGATTCTTTGAATTAAGATTGCCTAACATGTTTAGTCTATGGATTAACATGTTGCTTTGTAGGTGTGCCTATAAAGCTGATTTCTAGTCTGACTCTACTGAGTCCCCTTCCAATTGGTATCCTTCATGAGAGAGAACTTGGTGGATGCCTCCTTGTAGGTCTACGAGCATGTAAGGCACTTAATTCTCCGGGCTTCCTTCATGAGAAAGAATTAGGGGGTTGCCTCCTTGTAGGTCTACGAGCCTATGAGATGCTTACATATTGCAATATTTATACATCATTGGTCTATGGGCCTTTAGTGTAATTTGTGCAACTTTGTCATTCTATGGAGCTATAGAGTCCTTATGTTCGAACCTCCTTAGGAGAGAGTACTTGTGGAGCCATCTCTCCTAGAATTTTTATTCCTCCTTCTTGCTCTCTCCTAAGTCTTTTTGCTTCTCTTCTCTTTCTTCTCAATTTATTTATACCGAATTGAAGGTCTGTATCCTCTTCATCTTGGGTATATGCCCTTCTTCTCTTCATTTTAGAATTCTTCTATGTGTGATTTCTTAATTTAGGGATGACGCATAGTATTGGGACAATTGTTTACATCGTGGTCTCTTTTACTTTGCTGACTCAAATCCTTTAGTGGATATTTATGTTCTAACATTGTTGTCTTGTGTAGGTTTTTCTTGTCTAATGCATTTATTTTGCAGGTCTTCAGCTTGGGGGCATGCTTCCTTGGTTTGAAAATTTGTATGCTTCCTCTATAGTATCCTTTTGGAATAATGATGTTATTTATGTTTAGTAAATTTCCTTTAGCATGCTTATTAGTGTAGATTCATATGCCCGCTAAAGTGGGGGAAAAATGTAATGTCGTAAGATTGTACCCCTTGAAATTTCACATAGATTCTTGTATCCACTGTAGTGTCGATGCCCTTAATATTTGTGTAGGCTCATTTTAGCCCCTGTATTAGCATTTTTCCCTCCTCAGGATGATCATGGACCCCTTTCAGTAGCTACCCTTGTGGGTATGCTTTGTGTTGAACCTTGTGATTTTACCATTCGTGTTGTTTTGTAGCATGATATGTCTAGACACTAGTGTGCCGCACAGACGTCTACATGTCACGCTAGCGTCCTGCAAAATTTCAAAGCTCAAAATATTGTTTCCAAGCATGTTTTCCACTTGTAACTTACCTTTGTCAGTGGTAACGGATCGGGATGCCTTGTAATAGATCAGGAAGCTTCTTTTCCCTCCTTAAAATTAATCTTCGCAACTCATTTTGCCCCTTCTTCTACTTTTAGCTTCGTTCTGGCTTTGGCTCTAGCATTTCTCTCTTATTTTATTCTTGCTATCTTTCTTGCACAACTCTTTACACCTTGGTATAGTAGCCTCAAGCACTCTCAAGCTCTCATTGCACCTCTTTGCAACACACCCTTGGCTCTTGCAGCTCTCTTTCTCTCCCCCTCTGTCTTCCTTAAGCCTTGCAGCTTCATCTCCCTTATCTCATGCTTGTGAGCATCCTAGGATTCCATATCCCCTATCAATTGCATTCTTACTTCATGATATGATTTTTCCACCTCGAGTGAGGATTTCTTTCTTCACTCATACTTGGTGGTGTGGGTTCTACTCTTGAAGTGGTTTTTGCTTTCACCACATGCTTTGTCCATTTCGATTCATCTCTCTCTATCTATTTGGCTATCCATGGAGGTGGGAACACCAAAATGGGGGTTTAACTGAGGCAAACCCCTATATAGCCCCAACATTTTCTCCAAATCTTACACATGAAAGTATCAAAGATATTCACATGTTGGAGGCTTCATTACTTGGTTTGCTATGAGAATTTTCTCTCTTATTCTCTTACTTTGTTATTTCTACTTCACTTTATTTCAGTTCTATTACATTATTCTACTTTATCATAGTTTTTAAGTTCTTAGCAATCTTATTGTTAGTAGTCACTTTGTTATTTTCTAATAATAAACTCGCTTTCTAGTCTATACAAATACTAGCATACTAGAGAGATGCCAATGCACCGCGCTGTGTCCCAAATCCATGCTTCCATCCTTTGGTCGAGAGCTTGTTACTATGTCCAGAAAATCTCTGTGACCTACTCTTTCTGATTCTTTAACTCTTGCATTTGTTCCTTGAGGTAGTTTAGGGAAGTTCACTCTGTGAGGCTCTTTGAATGAAGAGAACTCGTAAGTGATGAATCCCCCTTCTCTACATTTAGTATACTTGATTCAAGTGCATGATATCATTTATGACATTTTAAGTGTCTATATTTTACCCCTCTTTGAAGCAAGGTACCTACTATGTTGGTTCAAAGAATACAAAATTTCTAATTTTTATATGCCCCACTGCTGCCCCAACATAAGGAATAAGCTGGGCCTCTTCCCCCTCAAGAAATCAGGTGGAAGTTTTGAATTTTGGGTTGATTTCTCGAAAAAGGTAAAGTGTTGCTCGAGGAGTTCGAAAAGGCTCTGGGACGTAAAAAAATATACCAAAACATGAGAAATGGTGCAAAATAAGCTTTAGTTTGGAAAGATTGGTGAAATTGGTGAAAAACCCTAGTTGCATGGTTAAATTGGAGCTAAAAACCCTAATTTTTAGGCATAAATAAGTGATGGAGTGTTACTTTCAATTCATTTGTGCAGTCACACCTTATAGAATTCTTATAGTTTGAGCTCTAACCTTTTGATGAAATGGTGCAACGTGTGCTCCCATGACACATTTTCAACCGGGTTTGAGAGTACTAGAGGCCTCTAGGTACAGGACCAACAGTATGTTATTAAAAACTTGACTTGCATTTTGACTTTTGAGCGCATTTATTGCAATTTTAAATTTGGGTTTGGGTGGCATCACTATATAGCGACGCAATTTTTATTTTTAGCGATGCTATTGTGATTAGCGACACATTTTGTGATTTAGAATTAGGGTTTCCAGATTGCGAATCATGACACAGGTGTAAATAGCGACACAATTTCCCAATTTGGAACTTATATTTAGGGTTTGCAAATTTTAAATTCTAATGCGAGTGTGATGAGTGACACTAGTCATGATTTAGAATTTGAATACATGTAGCATCATTATTTGGAATTTGGACTACAGTGACATTTTTTTCATTTTGGGGGATAAAAACTCCAAACATAGCCATTTTTTGTGAATTTTAATGTCGTTCACTTCGTAGGTGCAGGAGGTTATCTAGCCTTTGATGTCCCACGAGCTTCAGTTGACAATTTTTTCCAGACTTGATGATTTGTCTGAGTTTCGAGAGGAGCACCTGGGAGAGATCGGATTGTGGTACATCGCCTACATGCCTATCGTGCAGACCCATTTAGTGATGATGATAGCACTATGTGAGCGATGGCATAGTGAGACCTCATTGTTCCATCACCTATTTATAACTAAAATTAGGGTTTTTAGCCCTAATTTAACCATGCAGCTAGGGTTTTTCACCAATTTCACCAATCTTGCCAAATTGAAGCTTATTTTGCACCATTTCTCATGTTTTGGCATGTTCTTTTTACATCTTAGAGCCTTTTTGGACCCCTAGAGTAGCATTTTACCTTTGTCAATAAATCAACCCAAAATTCAAACTTTCCACCTGATTTCTCGAGGGGGCAAGGGCCAAACTTATTCCTTCTATTGGGGCAACAATGGGGCATCTAAAAATAAACAAAAATTATTCTTTGAGCCAATGTAGTAGGTACCTCACTTCAAAGAGGGGAAAAATGTAAACACTTAAAATTTCTCCTGAATGATATCATGCACTCAAATCAAGTATACTAACATGATTACATCTTGAAACCCATCTTATTTTGAATTAATTGATTTAATTAGCCTAGCTATTTAATTAATCATGTCATTTTCATCCATTAATCTAATTAATCTAATTAGGTTAATTCATCCCCTTTCATGCTAACATTTTGTCATATTAAATTAAATACATCAAGTTATTTAATTTAAATCCCTAAGTCCTCTTATTTATTTAAATAACCCTAAGTTATTTAATTAAATATCATAACATTTTCCCCTTTTTCATTAAATCATTTATTTAATGAATATCATTTAAATTCCCCTAATTTTCATAATTAAAACTTTATTTAATTACCAAATTACTAATAAATCTAATTTCCCCCCACTTGCAAGGGAATATTCTAAGAGAATATTCTTCTTTTGCACATTCCTCCAAAAAGGGAATGGAATATTCCTTCCCCTTTTGCACATTTAAAATTTGTTTTAATTTTCTAAATATCTATTTTCCTCACCCATGAGGATATTCCAAGGAATATTCTTCCTTTTAACAAACTTACAAGACTTCATGTGCAAGTTAACCTACAAGAATTCTTATGCAAGTCTTGAAAGTGTGTTTGTTTAGATTAATGTGTGCCCTTGATTAAATATCATCTTGCATTTTTCAGCCGTTGATGAGAATCCATGATCCATGCCTCCATCTTCCTTCCTTTTTGACCATTCATTAGCTTTTTCAATATTAACCCTTCATTTCTCATTTGCTCTCCTATATATAGGTCACTATTTGGAGACAAATGGATCCATCTTTTAACATCAAACCTATGTTGTTAAAATAACTTGCATTTTTACTCACATTTTACATAATTTTAGCTTAATTATTTGCATTAATTAGCTTAGCTTCTATTAATGGCTTCCATGGTAACATAGATGCATTCATGTAGCTTATTTAGCAATTAAGGTTTCAATATTTTTAGCTTAAAATCCATTTAGATTAGCTTTGCACTCACACATATTGATCATTTTAGAATAGATCATGCTAAAATAGCTTGTATCATGTTAGTTTAATATTAAAATCATGTTTTAATACCCATCTATCAATTGTTGCATCAATTTTCTTCAATAAAATTGATTGAAACAAGCTCATTATCCAAGGGATTGGGAAAGGGTCACCATTCCACATCAACGAGACACCACTCCCCCAATAGGATAAGTTTCAATGGATTAGAATAGGTGTTTTGAAGCTTGAACATAGTTTAACATGTTAAGTTTTCAATGGATTCATAGTTTAGTGTTTATTTGAATGATCTTTATTGGATTCATGTTTAGTGGATTCATTACACTTCGCATCCTCATGGATCAAGTGTAGTCACCCTATACTAATCCATTGATCAAGTAGTACTAAAGGGGATACGATACTTTAGAACATCAAGCTATGATAGGAGTGTAGATGGGTGATGGAAATAAATAGGGTGAATGATCTAATGGATTGATGCGATGCAAAGAACAATAGGATAAAGATCCAAAGATAGATGGAGGTGTGTTATTTATGCAAGGCACCTATTTGCCAAGTTTTTAGCAAGGCACTTTCCAAAAGCGCCACTGAAGTGGTTTTAATTAGAGGATAATTTTTTTCTTTAATTTTTTCAATCCTTTTTCTAATTTTTTTTGGATTTTTGATTTTTTTTATATTTTCAAATTTACACCCTTCAAGACTAGGCATAATTTTTGTTAAGATGCAAGTTGTTGGTTGGTTCTTGCAAGGGTTCACCTTTAGGTGTAGATAGCTGGTATGCTCCTAATCCATAGCTCTTTGTGATGACAAAGGGATGCAACCAGTTAGGTTCAAACTTTCCTTTAATGTCTTGATCTAGATTATTTTTTAGATTCTTCTTTAGAACAAGATCTCCTACCTAGAAAGACCAACTCTTGATCTTCTTGTTATGGCTATGTTTCAGTCAGTTTTGATATACTTGCAAGTGATTAAGGGCATCAAGACGATGCTCATCCAATAATTCTAGATCATTAAGTCGAGATACTTTGTACTCTTCATCATTGATTAGGTTATGTAGTGACACTCATAGTGATGGAAGCTTAACCTCAATTGGTAAGATGTCTTCTAATTCATAGACCAAGGAGAAAGGGGTTGCACCTGTAGGCATGGAGATACTAGTTCTATAGGCCAAGAGGGCAGGATTTAACTACAGATTCTAGTCATGGCCAACTTCACTGATTATTTTCTTTAGGATCTTTAGGATGGTCTTGTTTGTAGCCCCATCTTGATTGTTAAACTAGGGGTAATATGGGGTAGAGAATTGGTGTTGGACGTTGAGTCTTTGACATAGCTCTTTCACATCTTGATTCTTGAAGAGTGTTCTGTCGTCTGAGATAAGAGTTTGTAAAACACCATAATGATAGATAAGGTAATTCAGGATAAACTTGGCAATTTTCTTCCCTATTATGGAGGTCATAGGAATGGATTCGACCCACTTGGTAAAGTACTTAGTGGCTGTTATGATAAACTTGTGGCCATTAGATGAGGTTGGAGTTATTTTTTCTATGAGGTTAAGCCCCCACTATGAGAAAGGCTAAGGTGTGACCATTGGTTTCAACTCTTGAATTGGAGCATGAATTAGATCTCTGATGTAGAATAGAGGTGGAAAATTATCTACCAACACAATTCAACACAATTCAGTCACCTCTCAAGACCTCAACAATGGTAGTTTACAAAAACTCGCTTGTTTTCCCTTCTAGGTCTCCAAACCTATGTTTTCAAGTATATATCTTAGATAATTCCATTTCACCACTAGAATAGGACCTTTTGAGACACCCATTAGGCTTGAATTTAACATATCTCATTTGTGGTTAGGGTTGTTCTGGACCAAGCTCCTCAAATTAGGCTTGCTACACCAAAAACAAGACCAATTAGGCCACTTTTCCAAAGAAAATACAAGGAATCCAATCTCTATACACCAAAAATCTTTCCAAATAGTCTTCCCATGTCACATAGGGTCCCAGTAAATATATTTTATCATCAACCAACACTTACGAATTGTTGTCCTCCACTATCACTACTCTACCTAAGCCTAACATGTGAAGATGTTAGGCTAGGGTTGAGACAAAAACCCTCCTAACTCCATACCCCACTCTATACCATAACAAAAAAATTGAAAATAACCTCATATCCACCATTCCACTAATTTAGGCCTAGATCTGATGATGGAATGGCCTACAATACATGATTTTGTGCTCAAACCCTTAAAATGAGGGTTTTATAGGTGGTTTGCTAGAAAAGACTTCAAACAAAACTATTTCTCAATGAAAAACTATCACACTACCACAAAATCAAAGATTATTCATTATCCTAACACTTCACACAAATCTTAGACCATAACTACATTTTACAGGGCCATACAGAATAAAAAAACTTTAGAAAATACACTAAAACTGTAGAAAAATAGAGTTTCTTTGTATTCTTTGTCCTCCAAATGCTTCAACAGTACTACCACAAAGTTTGTGAGGCCAAATAAACATGTTTCAACTGAAACCCAATATTTACCAACAAGATTCTCACAAATGACTATTCACCTTCCTCCCAAATGAAAAATTGACAAGTTGCAAGGCAACTTTTACACTTTTTTGACAACTTTCACCAAACACACCAAAATGAACCTACATGACAAAAATACCTCAAAGATGGTCTCTCATCGACCTTATTACATCCAGGGTGCTGCCACAATAATGGGTTACACTTTTTGGGACATCTCGATTTTTGTTGAAATCACATATTTTCAGAAAATATAATGATTTAAGCCTCAAAAAGGTTTCATTTTAAGGGTTTTAATTGAAGAGGGTTTGATAAAATCCACTTATATCAAACCCCCTTGAATAGAAAGCTGCTAGTTTTAAACCATACCTATAATGGAGTCTCCTCTACACCTATCAAAATGCTGATAAAAAATCACTTCTGATTTACCTTTTAGGGGATCAAATTAATTTATTTAAAATTATTTTTTTGTAAACATGTAGTCCTTATTATAAGCTTCCCAAAAAGTATAATTTTAAATATATTTAATTTTATTATTATATTTATTTTTTATTTCTTGTGAATGTAGGTTTTTCAATGAATATCGTGTTCTTTATTTTACACATACGAAAAAATAGGAAAAGAGAGAAAAAAAATACTTAAAAATGCATGTACACTAGCTATTGATGTCCTTATTCTAACAAAAAAAGAATAAGTTAATTCAAATGAATACAAAAAAGGTTATGCAGCTGAAATTATAATATATCCAAATTATAATTACTCTCAATTAGAAAATTAATTAAAAAATATATATGTAACAAAAAATTATGGAAAAATATCCATCCACTAGATAATGGTGTGAAAACACTGTATTTAAAAAATTAGAATTATATGCTTTCTATAAATAAAGTTATGTAGATGAAAGTAAGCATCAGTTTTTGAAAATGATGTTTAGTAAAAATAAAAGTTAATAAAAACTACATAAAATAATTCAAAATTTATTTTTTAATTTTAAAAAAAAATATAATTAGATTCTCAACACAAAATATCACAAATCACTAGTTTACTTCATCTTCAAATTCTTAATGGTTTAGCTTCTATAGGCGTACGAAAGTGAAGATCTAGTAAAAAATGTTGATTTCAATGTCAAGTTTGGGCAAAAAGTGTAACCCATTATTGTGGGATCACCCTCCAATAAGTGTTCAAACACAAAAACACCCACCTAGACACCTAATGACATCAATTAGGCAGAATTTCCATGATTCCCCTACATCAATCTCCATGCTATTGACACTGAATACACTTCTGCACATACTGATGGGCTTCTCTTTCCATGGTTCGCTAGTAGTCCCCATCCTTAATAGTTTCTTAGCTAAATTCATACCACTAGAATGGGAACCACATATGCCATTGTGTACTTCTATTAAAGTGGTCAAGGCTTCCTCTTGGTTAAGACATCACAGTATGTCCCTTTGATGCTCTGGTGGTATAAGGTATCACCTATGATCACAAATCAGGATGCCTTCTTTACAAAGGTCTTTTTAAGGTTGGAGGTGATATCAGATGGGATGATTCCTCTACTAGGGTAGATGATTATGTCATGATACCACGGGTATCTAGGACCAACGATGACACATACAAATTTAGATTCAAGGATTTCAAAATTTGGTATGAGAATTGTTCTACCAAGTATTCACATTGAATAATTTTGTGTGACATGTCTAACAATGATCCAATTGTTACCATAGTGTATTCTACTCAATTGTTTATGCAGAGAATTTTCTCAAAAGTTATATCAATGAAAAGGTCCTTTAGACTCTCTACCATCTTCTTACAAGGAGTAAGCTTTCCATCCTTAGTTTGGTAGTCATCATTGACTTGGTTGATAACTAGTTGTGAGTCTCCATAGACTTCCATTTCTTGTATTTTTCATTGAACTGCTATCCTTAGGCCTATTATTAGGGCTTTGTACTAAAAAATGTTGTTAGTACATGGGAATTATAGCCTATATGAATTTTGGATGCAATCACCTTGAGGGGTGATAAAGAGGATACCTGCCCCTAATCCATGTTGGGTGAATGATCCATCAAAATACATCTTCCATTGATCCGTTGCATTGACAAGGAATACTAATTCATTAGGGAATTTAGATATCAATGGATTCAATGCATAGATAGGTGCCTCTGCTAGTTGGTTTGTGATCACTTGTCCTTTGATTTACTTGAGCTCCACATACTCTATGTCAAATTCAATTAATATCATTACACATTTGGCTATTCACCCCATGAGAGTTGCATTGGATAACATGTATTTCAGTGGGTTGATCTTTGCAATAAGCTTGACTTGATGTGACAACATGTAATGTCTATACTTTTTTGAAGCAAAAAATACTACTAAGCATTCTTTCTCAAAGGATGAATAGTTCATTTCATAGCCCACCAAGGTCCTGTTGATGTAATAGATGGCTCTCTCCTTTAAATTTTCATAATGTTGTGCTAGAAGAGAACCTAATGCTACTAATGTGCTTAGATACAAATGATCAATGGTTTGTTTGGTATTGGTGGCATGAGAACTAGAGGTGTCAATAGGTATTATTTTATCTACTATAAAGCTTTATCATGCTTCTCATCCCACTTTTAAGTTATTCCTTTATAGAGAAGATGCGAAAAAGGGTGGATTTTATCTAATAGTTGTGCTATGAACCTTTTGATGGACTACAATATTCCTTGTAACCATTTCATTTGCTTTAATATTTGTGGTGGTTCCATGTCTATGATGTCTTTTAACTTTGTTGGATCAATTTCTATCCCTTTATGAGACAATATAGCCAAGAAGTTTCCCTAAAGACACACTTTTTTGGATTCAACCATACTTTGTAGTCTTCGAGTTTGTCGAATATGGATCCTAAGACTTCTATGTGTTCACTCATTTTCATTGATTTTTCTAAAATATTTTCCACATAATCTTCAACTATTTTCTAGATAATGTCATGAAAGATAAGGGTCATTTCTCTTTGATAGGTTGCTCATGTGTTCTTTAGCCCAAATGGCATTATGTTCCAATAGTATGTTCCCTATGGAAAAGTGAATATAGTTTTGTGTTGGTCCTCCTTGGTGATCATGATTTGATTATAGCCTAAAAAACCATCCATGAGTGATAGTATTTCATGCCTTGTTGTTAAGTCTATGATGAGGTCGATGTTAGGAAGAGGGAAATCATCCTTCGGGCATGCCTCGTTTAAGTCTCTGAAATCTGGTCATAATCTAATGCCCCCAATGGGTTTGGAGACTGGTACCGAGTTGGAAACCCACTTAGGATAATCTATCAGTTGGATGAATCCAATGTCAAGAAGCTTTTGTAACTCAAGTTTCACCAAGAGTGCTATCAGATGGTGCATTTTCCTTTATTTTTACTTCACTGGTTTAGCTTCAGGATAGACTACTAAATGATGCACAACCACTTACGGATCGAGCTCTGGCATATCTATGTATGACCATGCAGAGTTAGCTCTTTGCTCTTTCAAGAAAATTTCTAAGTGTTTATGTTCTTCGTCCAATAAGGATTCAACATAGAAAGTGATCTTGGGTGCCTCTTATGTTCCCACATTGACTGGGGTGTCCTTTTCTACTAGCACTGTTGAATTCTCTGCATGCATCGCACTAAGGGGGAGATTGAATCCCTCATCCTTGGGTGCCTGAGAGAGGTTTTCACCCTCAAATACATCCTTTGTTTTTACCATTTTAGGATTAGAAAGTGCCACAATGTGGTTTTCACTCAAAGATCTATATGTTAGTTGCATTTCATCAATTTTGCACCTGAAGGATTCAAGAATCTCCTCATAGTGTGCCACTGTGTCTAGATCTATATAAAAAATTACTTTGTGATCTGCCCATGGTAAGTTGTCACAAAATCCCATGAATTTCGAGATCACTTCATCATTTTGAATAAATCAAGAATCAATCATCCTCAATTGTCCAAGTCAATTAGTTGTGGGTATACTAGGCGTATTTTAATCAGTTGATTTCATGAGATGAATGATGTTGTGGATATCATGGAAAGGGAGTTATTCTCAAATAGGTTAGTAACATTAAGGGGGAAGTCATCTAAGGTAGTATCACGCAATGTGGGTAACCAAGAGGAAGCCTCAAAACATTTAGTAGAAGTACCCTTGCTAAGAAGGGTAACCTTACTAGTAGTACAACCTAGGCCAAGATTCTTTAGAGGTTTCTCAGGAATGATGGGTTCTAGCAAATTGTTGTCATTTTGTCCTAGTTTCTCATTCTTGTTGTAGCCCGATCCCTTCATTGGATACAACCCTTTATTGTCATCATCCATGGGAAGGAGAGGGACATGTTCATCTTGATAGAGCAGTTTAGAGACATCCTCTTCATTGACATCTTCTTTGTTCAAATCCCCTCACTTGGTGAAGGTAGTAGTTGCCATCTTGATTGTTTCAGTCCTTTGTTTCTAGATGTGGGTTTTCTGTGGGATTTTGGAGAAAGAGGTGGCTCCCCCAACACAAAAGTGTCCTTCATTAGATTATAGTTTCTAGAACCATCATCCTAGATTATTTCTTTGATATCGGGAATGTTCTGCACAATGGGAATTTTTCATTTTTGAGGTAGATGTAAGAGATGATGGGTCAACAAATGAGGAGGATGGTGTAGGCCCTTTATCATTTTTATGGATTTGGGGTATCTTGTAAAAATTGGCCTCAAGATTTTTGTAATAGTAAAAAGGATCAAGATCTCCATGGATGGTAATTTCTTGGCCCTCAAAAGGAAAATTTACACATTGATGGTAGGTCGAGGCTACAAATTTTAGGGCATGGATCCATGGTCAGCCAAGTGGGATGTTGTATGGGAGATCAAGGTCTAGCACTTGGCATGTAGTCTCTGCAATGATGGGTCCCACTTGGATGGGTAGGGAAATGATGCCTTGTGATACCCACTATTGATCATCATATGCTCTGATGGTGGTACTCTTTGCTTTCTCAATAGTTTCCTCTAAATAGCCCAAGTTTTTGATCAATTGAAGGGTACAAATGTTCAAACTAGTGCCTCCATCTACTAAGACTCTTTTGACCTCATTTTTATGAACAATGACCTCAAGGTGTAAAGAAAAATTATGAGATGGTTGTGATTGTAGGTCTTGTTTTGAAAAGGTGATAAGATGATCAGTGATATGCCTTACCATAGCTTAAAAATGGTCTATATCAATATCCCTAGAGATAGATGGTGAAGACAAAGCATTATCTAGGATTTCCTTATGTGCGGGAGATAGCCTCAATAATTCCAATATAGAAATCTATGCAGTGGTCTTCTTAAGCTAATCTAGGAGATTCTACTTGCTAGAGTTGGATCTAGGAAAAGTAGTTTGTGCCCTAGATTGATATGGGACTCCTTGGATAGTGAATTTTCCATGTTGTGTCGTGACTCCACACTCCACACTAGGCCCTTTGATGGTGACAATGATAATGATACTATCATAGGAAGTGGCCACATTGGAATAGGTATGCTGAAAATTTGTATAATCTTTAGCTTTTCCAGTATTGTTCCCTTTGCTATGATCTAGCATAGGGTTTTTTTATATCTTAAGATCCTGGTTACCAGTTGGTACTTCAATAGATATGGTGTTGCTTTTTGTAAGGTTTTGGATAATATTTTTGAGCTGCATGTAGTTTTTCGTTTTGTGTCCTTTGATTTTATGAAAGTCACAAAGATTTCCTCACCTATATCAACCACCTAGAAGAGAGACAAGTGTTAGCGATAGATTAAATTGGAAAATTAAAGACATTTCCTACCACAAAGAATTCACTTCATTCCAAACTTCATCGATATTGGATTATATGTTGTGCTAACTACAACATGCCAGTTTGTATAGTCAATAAACAAACATATTAATCTATACCATGGGAAATTAATTTCCAATTTAACCTATCGCTAACACATGTAATATATATCAGCAATTATATTTGCCATTTTTCCATTCTACTGGAACTGTAAAGCAATGAATGTTCATTCAGATATATCTCAACCTCATCTCTCCTGGCATATGAAAGAGGACATCACTCACATATTCTCTAAGGGTAGACAAGACATAAAAGAGAGATACCATGCACCACTATCAAACTTATGTTTGTTTCATTACTTGTATAGATAACTGTAAAAATGTAGATTATTGCAAGACACTATGCTTGTAAAGAACAGTGTGCATCGGCTATTCAAAAATAAACATTAAGAAGTCAATATAAACCTTGGTGATCACCTTGATTGACCAAAAATAGTAGGTGATGGCATTGGTTAGATATGATAATGCACATAATAATTACATGTTGGATAACACTCTATGGTTCAATCTACATGCTCAAACCTAGAGGGTGAAGAGCACAACAAGGAGTTGCACATGGGGAAACCACAAAAAATACCAAATTGAGGTGAGGATGAGTAAGCAAATATGTTGCTACTTGTAAAGGGTTTTAGAAAAGTATATGGGTTACAGCTTGTATAACACCCACCGTTTCCCTAACCAAAATTTTTAAAAACAGTAATAATGTATTCAACAATGCATACTATATATATATATATATGTATGTTGCCAACAAATAACAAATAATAATTTTGACATAGGAGAGTGAGTTTTCTAAATATATATTTTTTTTAATCTCCAAATTACTCGAACAAATATTTCCATTACAAACTAAGTGCCATAAGATAGTGTGTTTTCCAACACTCCAAATAATGCGAGCATTTTATTTGTTCCAATCAGATGAACAAAGGGAAATACAATATTTACGTCACCAAGGAGTTGTTCTAAAATATGAAGGTGGACTTCATTACATTTTTCAAGTGTACAAAACAAAAACTTTCCATGAGGAAATAACTAAGAGGAGACAGTGTGTTTTCCAACACTGCAAATACTATGAGTTTTTTATTTTGTTCCAATTTCAGATGAAGAAAGTGAACTAAAATTTGGACTGTAGCAAAGAGTTATTCAAAAATATCAAAGTTCTCTTCAATACATTCTTCAAGCATAATGAAAAAAAACTTTTCATAATGAACTAACTGACATGGGACAATGTGTTTTCCAACACTGCAAATGATGGGAGCCTTTTTTTTGTTCCAATCAGATGAAAAAAGGGAAATTTCATATTTACGTCACCAAATAATTATTTTAAAAGATCAAGGTCCCTTCACTACATTTTTGGAGTGTACAAAACCAACACTTTTCATGAGGGAATAATTGAGAAGAGACAATGTGCTTTCCACCAATGCAAACAATGTGGGTGTTTTATTTCTGTTTATTTTTTCTCTTCTAATTGGTACAATCAAAATGGCATTTCCCTTTCCTCATCTGATTTAACCAACTAAAATAATGCTCATATTATTGGCACTGTTGGAAAACACATTTTCTCCATATAAGGTGTTAAGAAACAAGCAACCCATTTAGTGTTGTAAAACCCTCTGCAACTGAGAGGAGACAATGTGTTTTCCAACTCTGCAAATAATGTGAGCAATTTATTTGTTCCAATCAGGACAAAGCTAACTCATAAACAAAAAGCACCGATATATCTAACATGAGATCGAAATGGATTTTCATTTTCATCATCTGATCCAACCAAATAAATGCTCACATTATTTACAGTGTTGGAATAAATATTGTCTCCATATAAGGTGTTAAGAAACAAGCAACCCATACAGTGTTGTAAAACCCTCTGGAACTGAGAGCGGATAGTGTGTTTTCCAACTATGCAAATAATGCAAGCAATTTATTTGTTCCAATCAAATAAATCTAACTCCTAGACAAAAGGGACCTATATATGTAGCATGATAGCATACCCCCATCCCCCATCTCCCGTGGTGGAAAAAATGGCCCTAATAGAAAAAGCAACCAGACGGACAAATAGGATCAATGAAAAAAGTTGATGGTCAAACGTTAAATCTGTCATGCCATTGGAGAAAGCTAACTCGTAGAAAAAAAGCACCTATGAATGCAACATGAGATCAAAATGAAATTTCACTTTCCTCATATGATTCAAGAGGGTTTTACAACAGTATATGGGTTGCTTGTTTCTTAACAACTTATATGGAGATAGTGTGTTTTCCAACACTGCAAATAATGTGAGCTTTTATTTGGTCGAATTGGATGAGGAAATTAAAATTCCATTTTGATCTCATGTTACATACATAGGTTCCTTTTGTCTACTAGTTAGCTTTTTGGAGCCAACTAACTCCTAGAAAAAAGTGACCTATGTACATACAAAAACAAATGAAAACATACATAACGACATACATGGTAACATAAATAAAATCACAAGACATCATAGTGCGGAGCCTACCAAATGGGGGATCAAAGTGACAAAACCAACATACGAAAGCAAATGCCCAGGAAATGGTAGGTAGGAGTTAATGGTCCTGTCAGGTCATTTTTCCAGCCAATTGAGAGGAGACAATGTGTTTTCCAACACTACAAATAATGCAAGCATTTTATTTGTTCCAATCACATAAAGAAAGCCAAATGACATTTGGACTATAGCAAAGTGTAGTTCAAAAATCTGAAAGTGGACTTCATTACATTCTTGGAGCATAATGAAATAAAACTCTTCATATGAAACTAACTGAAATGGGATAGCGTGTTTTCGAAGACTACAAACAATCTATAACACTGTGCCTTGTAGGTTTCATAATACCTACTATTTCCCATATTTGATTACATTCTTGGCACCTCATTTTGATATTTGCAAATAATAGTTTCGAATGCCACATTTTTTTGGGTTTTTGTCCATTCCAAAATATGATTTTAAAAACCCAATGTCACTAACGCATTTTCCCAGAAATGGGCTAGGCTAGGTAAGTCTGAGTTAATGTTTGACCATCAAGTCTTTCCATTAGTGCAATTTGTCCATCCAACCTTCATTTCCATCGAGGTGTTTTGTTTCACTCAAATAAAGAAAGTGAAATGACATTTGAACTATACCAAAGTGGATTGTAACGACAGACATGATCAAACATCTAGGAAAGGTAGGTAGGAGTTAACTGACATGGGATAGTGTGTTATCCAACACAACAAACAATCTATAACACTATGTCTTGTAGGTTTCATAATCCCTACTATTTTCCAATTCATTACATTCTTACTATCTAAATAATAAAAGGTTCTCCAGACAATCACAAAACATACCAAATTGAGGTTAGGGGTGAGTAACCAATTGGGTTGTTACTTCTAAAGGGTTTTAGAATAGTCAGAGTTTTATGAGACAATGTGTTTTCCAAAACGAGAGTGTATAAAATGGCGGAAAAAATGGGATCTCATCTAGGCATTTTGCTATTTGCAAATTATGATTTTGAATGCCACATTTTGTGCTTTTTTGTCATTTCTGAATAAGAATGTGAACAATGGCAAAGTTCTAGGTTTTATGTGATTTTCAAAATATATCATTTCATTTCAGAACCCACGTTGCCTTTTCCAACCTTGTAACATATTCTGCATGGTTTCTAATTTCTGTAAATGTTATTCAGTAATTTCACTCATATCTCCACAATGGGTTGTCATTTATTTAATTCGGCAATGGTAAAATTCAAAAACCAGCATAAAGGAAACAAAAATTAAAAAGCCCTCAACACATCAAAACATTAACAACCTTGCATTTCAAAAATGGCAACTTTTTGGGCTTCATGATGTTTTCTAAATATATCATTTCATTGCATAACCCATGTGTTTTCTAACCTCGTAATATATTCTGCATGGTTTCTCCTTTCTATAAAATTTATTTAGTAATTTCACTCATATTTCCACAATGGGTTGTCATTTATTTCATTCGATAATGGCAAAATTTGAAAACTATAATACGAGAGGAAAGGAAACAAAAATTTAAAATCCCTCGACACAAAAGAACATTAACAACCTTGCATTTCAAATAAATACCCGTTTCCCCAATGAAAACCTTGCAACATTCAAAATAAGAATACGAACAATGGTGACGTTCTCCACGTTACATTTTCCAACCTCCTGATATATTCCGCATGATTTCAGGTTTCTGTAAATGTTATTCATTAATTTCACTCATACTTCCACAATCCAGGTTGTTAGCTATTTCATTTGGCAAGCTCGAAATTTCAAAACTAGCAGATGGGACGAAACAAAAATTCAAAAACCCTCAATAGAAAATCACATAAACCATAACCCTGCAGAATGGTCATTCATTTCCTCATAGTTCCTAGGCAGAATGGAAAAACGACAAATACTTCAAGCATATATACATACCTACTAGCTCTGAACACCTGGAACTCAACTCCTTCCCATTGCTCTCCACAAAAATGTCGTTGTTGAAAATGGGACCTCATCTGGGCTTTTTGATATTTGCAAATAATGGTTTCAAATGCCACAAAATGGAGGAAATCATGGTTTGGAATGCCATGTTTTTTGGGGTTTTTCTCCATCCCAAAATATGATTTAAAAACTTGTCGATGCTGACATTTTTTCCTAACGACGGGACATGCAACGACACAGTGGAGTTAACGTCCGACTGCCAGCTTTTTTCGTTGGGGCTATTTGTCCATCTGGCTACCTTTTCCATTGGGGCCATTTTTTCCACCATGAGAGATGGGGGATGGGGGTACCATATCATGCTACATACACAGGTCACTTTTTTCTAGGAGTTAGCTTTTTCCCATCTAGAGTTGGTGACAAATAACTCTTCAGCAGTTGAAACAATCTTGTGTCATATCTTAAAATAAATTTTGACTTGCATTTAATCAGAGGAAATCAAATCACATGAAATCAAATTTAAATTGGAAGAAAGTAAATTGAATCAAATCTTTGTGATTGGTTTTGGTTTATTTCTTTTTTTAAATAGGGTTTTGTAATATATATATATATATATATATATATATATATTTAAGTTGTAAATTTCGGGTAGCACGATCCTCTATAAACTGTATTGTGCCTACTAAATTTTTTAACATGACTAGTAGCGCTGGCACACCCTCCAGTACCAAGATTTTGTAATATTGTTCTTGCAAGCTCTGCCCATTTTTTTTCATTGGCATTGTTGACAACACAACACAATTTGTACAAAATCTCTAGATAAGTCACTTGTCATGGTTTCAGTGAGTTTTTTTGGAAGTTCTACTTGGGTGGATCATTTTTTTGCTGTGTTTCATCTCATTCTTAAACAATTATTCACAAAATTTAAGTTAAGGCAATTTGATTTCCTTAACCTTTTCAATTTGTCAAAAATGTCTAAAGAAATTATTTTTTTCTTTCTAAATTTTATTAATACAAAATATACGTTTTATTTTTGAAAAATATTAATGGACAATAAGGATTTTTTAATGGCTGAGGCAATGGTTACGAGTCCGTATGCATGATAATAATCATTTGATCACTTTTTCAAAATAGTAATTTTTTTTTGACATGAAAAATATATCTAATTCTTAAATGAGTTTCTATATGCATTCATTTTGGGAATCTAATCAATATTGTTCCATTAAAAATAATGGGTGAATTCATATACAAAGTCAATATAATAACATTATTTTATTATTTAAATATTTTAGAATATCAAAATAAAATATAATTTTATAAAATATTTAAAAAATTAAAATACTTGTTATTATGAATTATTAGTTTTTTAATGTCAAATAATTAAATTTCTTTTTACTTGTTATGTGATTTGAAGTTCTACTTTTAAATTAAAAATTTAAAGTTCAAAAATTGCATGGTTATGATGTGGCTTATAATTAATCTATGCAATGCCTATCCAATGTCTAGGATGCATATTCAATTGTATTTATTAATTAATTAAAATTCAAAATCATTTTTTATTAATATGAAATTTAATTAATTAATAAATTCACTCAAATGTGCATCCTAAATGCTTGATAGCCAATATTGTAGGTTGTCATGATGGTGAATTAGAGTAAATTTGAGTAAGTAATAGCAAATCTTATTTATTTATTTTATTCTATATTATAAAAAATGTTTGTTTCTAAATTTATTTTTAAGGAAAAAAGATAATGGCTACATAATGTAAACAAAAGTTGATTTCATTTCCATTTCACATATTTAATTTTAAATATTCATATTATGATTGTTATTAAATATTAATTTTTTGATGTGCAAATGGTTGTCAAATTTAAGGTTATAGGTAAGAGTTTTTCTTAGCACAATCACACCATTACACTCTACCTCTTTGTTGTTGTAGAATGCCCCTCAACATAAAAATTGTGTAGTAGTCATTTACATTGAATTTGTGATTTATCATTAAAATTCTCTATTACAGAACTAAAAAGAGTAGAGACAAATGAAATCAAAGAAATTAAGATGATTAAAATTGAAGAAGTTGATTGTTTTAGCTAAAATTTTAGAACTCAATTTAAGATTTGAGAGTTAAGATGATTGCATATCCTAGATTCAATTGTGATAACAATTCTATCTAGGATAAGATTCCATCTATTTTTTTGTGATTTTGTTCTAAGTAGAATTTTTTCTTTGAAACCTTCAACACCTATTCATCTAAAGGTATTTGAGGTATGGTAAACAATGGTTGTGGTAAGGATCACATGGGGGCTTACCATGCAAGGCTTGAAATTTGTGACTTTCTTGCTCATAGGTCAAGCCCCAAGATTTCACTAATAATAAAAGTTAAAGAGATAAGAGGGTTGGAATAGATAATGGTATACAACGGCAATAAATATGTTGACTTAATTGTTGATTGCTAACATGAGTTGATGAGTCATAGTTTTATAAATTCCTTGAATTATTCTTTGACACTGAATCTTACTTGTTGATTAATAAGTTATTGGTTATTATTGATACTAATAAAGGATAATTGATGATTGAATTACCTGTAAAAGTAGAAATTATCTGAATGATTTTGTAATCTCCAATCCATAATTATTCAATCACTTAATTGCATGCAAATTTCCTAGAATGGTGCCTTTAAATACATCACCATATGCACATTGTTTTAAGTATCTTTTTGTAAAATTATGAATTAAGAATCGTCTCACAAGCTTTTCCATATAAATATCAAATATTGATTCATTCAAGTAAGTCACTTTAGTTTCTGTGCAACAATAAAATCAATACAAAATTAATAGACTTTGA
Organism: Sequoiadendron giganteum; assembly: GCA_007115665.2. NCBI lineage: Eukaryota > Viridiplantae > Streptophyta > Pinopsida > Cupressales > Cupressaceae > Sequoiadendron > Sequoiadendron giganteum. The sequence goes on from CM021107.1 coordinate 578,753,351, forward strand.
CAACTAGAATGAGATTATTTGACTTTCTTTATAAAAATGCCAACAAATAAAATAAATTCATTTAAAATTAAACCAAATAAATATGAAATCATTTCAAATGATACCAAAGATAATAAATTCAATTCAAATGCTACTAAGAAAAGTAAAATCATGAAGGAAAAGTGAATATATATGATTTCATAATTTGGCTTTAATATTTTTAATAAATGATATATTTTCTAATTAAAATTCAATGAGATAAAAAAGGTTATCAAAGATATCTTGGAGATGGGTCACATTTGGCCAAGTTCTAGCCCATTTCCCTCATCTAGGGTTCTTGTGAAGAAAAAGGATGGAACCATAAATGGATTTATATTGATTACAAATATTTGAACAAGACAATAAAAAATGTGTCCCATTCCTAGGGTTGATGAGATAACTAATGAATTTCATGGAGTTATGTTTTTTAAATACTGATTTGAGATTAGGCTAGCATCAAATCCATGCAAGGGATGAAGATGTGCATATAAAACATACATGTGTCACTTTGGAAATTTAAATTTTTTTAGTAATAATTGATTTTACGCTAGCCTACCACCAAATCTATGTAAGTGATGAGAATGTGCATAAAAACACATACATGTGTTATTTTGGGAATTTTAGATTCTTAGTCATGCATTTTTGGGTTAAAAAACACATTAGCTCCTTTTTAGTAATTCATGAACCAATTTTCAACAAATTAATTAAGAAAATTTATATCCATTTTCTTTGATTACACTATGGATTACACCAATATTTAGGAAGATCATTTGAAGCATCTAGTTACCATCCTTGGAATATTGTAACAATAGGTTTTCTTTGCAAAAGAATTAAAATGTGAGTTGGAGTGATAGAGATCTTGTACTTGGGTCTTATCACTAGTGCTCAAAGTTTTCAAGTAGATTAACAAAAGATCCAAATTATATTAGATTCACCTCCTCCTATCACATTAACACAATTGAGAGGATTATTTGACCTTTATAGTTATTATGTGATATATTTTAAGGGATTTTCATAGCTAGTAGCACTCTTAATTGAGTTAACAAAGAGAAGAGCTTTCTATGGATAGAAAGAACTTGAGAAGCTTTATATAAACTTAAGGAAGTAATTAGTTCATATCTTATTCTAGCTATGATGAAGGAATTTTGACAAGAGGAGAGAAAATGTATACGATAAAATTCACTCAAATCCAACTAACTCGTGTGCCTCCATTTAGAGAATAAATACAAGAATAAACATAAAATACACAACACAATAACAATAATTGTAACTCAATTATTTAGTATTGGATTGATCCAAGATGTGTGGATGTGATAATTGATTGATATGTGGTTCTTATATCTTGTCATTTTCATAAATTAGCATGTACCTAGGCTGAATAATCTCTCTTATGATTGTTGCCAATAGTGGCATGGTATGCTGGTTAAGTTGGTGTGGTGTTGTTCTTGCCATCAAGGTTTAAACCCCACCAGGGTGTAATTGTTGAATTTTTAAATTAGGGATGAGGTCCCATGTTTGTGACCTCACCGATTCACAGCTCTGGGTCAAAAGCATTTACCCATTTAAAATAAAGATCTCTCTTATGATTGTCCTTTGGAGGAGGTATGTCAAATAAACCTCTAACCATGGAAATTTTGAGAGTTGAAGTGTGGAGATTGGTGTGTTTATTTGTAAGATCTCATTGTGTCAAAGTTGAGGGATATGGTAATGTGATAGAGATCTCACACATGTGTGAGAATGGATGATGAAAATTTATATAGGATTCAAGATGGATGGTCAAGATTTCTTCACCTAGAAGAGGTCAAGAGGGTAAGAGTGATAAGTGCAATAATCACATATGTGAGATAATATGGAGAAGTGTGTGGAAGTAACAAATGGAAGGTCTCACGCATGTGTAATATTATGTGGGATTTGCAACATATGTATAAATGTGGATATTTATGAAACATGAAAAGTGGCAAAGCTCCCAAATGTGTGAAAATAGGGATTTGTGTGATGATGACAAGTAGGATATCTCATGCATGTGTCATAATGGAGGGTCTAGATGTTCTTGGGATAATGTATGGTGGAGATTACAAGGTAATAAAAGGTGTTTTATTTAATTAAAAAAATGATTAAGTTAATTAAAAAATAGAAGAGATTAGATGAATGGGTAAGCTTAATCAATTAAACGTATAAGGTTCATTCAATTAATCAGTCAAAGTAAAGGTTAGATTACATTGATTAAATAAATTAGTTTTATTTAATTAATTAACAATAAAAATTAGCTTAATTAAATAAATAAATAAAAATTATTTAATTATTAATAGTTGGGGAAACTAGTTTTCTTAATGAAATAAAATATCTAATTGATTAACAATGGGTAAGGATTAACTAGATAAATTGATTAAAATAAAAAGTCATCTCAAATGATTAAATAAATAAATTTATGTAATTATTGATAATGTAGGGGATTAACTAGCCATAGCTAAAAGAATATAATAAAATTTGGAGATGGAAGTTCACTTGGCTTGACCCATAAAGTATTGGATGGAAACAAGTTTTTTACATCATGAGAAAACCTACCTCAAGTGGTTTGATGGAAAGGAACATAACAAGTACACATGAAGTTGATCAGACCAAGATGTCAATGGTGGAGGATGAAATGACCTTTTCTACATTGTATACATGCACATTTGCACTAGCTAAACACATTTAACAAGGATGTTCACATGGACATATGGATCCCAAAACTAGAAACTTAAGAATAATTCAACAATCTAAGACCTTTGAAAAAAAACCCAATCAAAAATGACCTATGGAAAAGCACACTACACTTGACCAAAGCCATCCAGATGAAAAGGGTGGATGGACATTAGAATTTTGCATTTGGATGGGAATAAGATTTCCAGATAGTCATTGGAACCTCTTAAAATGGGGGAATTTGGATATATGATGAAATGTATATTCACAACCTCTTTCAAAGAGACTCCACTCAAGGATAACCCTAAAGATCTCAATACTCTAAAGGAGATTGAAATCTTGCAATAGGGCTGTCCTAAAGGCTTATGATATCTAATGAGGAGTTCACCACCAAGTTTAGACTTGGAAAAGACAATGCAATGCAATTTGTAAAACAAAACCCTAATTGAATGCAAACTAAACCTAAATGAATTAGAAAGATAAACAAAATGCAATAGAAAACTGTGAAACTAAAAGTGTGCACCTAGGAGACTGAAGAAGGAAGGATGGAGGTCTGGATCACTAAAACATATACTGTTAATGTTGACTAGGACTCATTCACCAAGTTGGGCAAATCAATCCTATTTCTGGGAAAATCTGCAGATATACGTTTCAACCAAACAAGTATCCAAATTTGTAAAAATCTATGTCAAACCTATACAGTGGGACTCATTCACCACTTGTGCTGAATCAGTCCTCTTTTTCTTTTCTAGAAGTTTTGAACTGGATTATGTGCCTCTCGGTTTGCTTTGCTCCTTTTGACTGGTTTCCAGATCTGAAACTGCAAAGTGCCACCTATAGACCTTATCCAAGCTTCTCCAAGGCTTGATGACAACTTTAAGGATTTGAAAAAATTTCTCCAACTTTTCTTCTTGAAAAATATGCAACCTATCCCTACCAATCACACACAAAGGAGAGGGAAAAGTTTTGTGGGGTTAGTGAATAGGGGTTTGCCTTGGTCAAACCCTTTGTTGGTAATTAAACCTTAAAATAAAATCAAATATGAATGAAGAATGATGAATGAACAAATAACAATGTTGCAACTCACAAAACCCTAGAGCAATAAGGTGTTGCAAATATGCTTGAAATGGTTGCAATTGATGTGGTTCTCGACTCTTTCTTGAATGATGTTGATCTTGCTTGTAACACTTGCTTGAATCAATCGACTCTACATCACAATTGTTAGCACAATAACAAACATGAATAATTCAATCTTTGACATGATGATTGGAACTTGAAGAATGCTCTAAAATGCTTGATAATATGCCCTTGAAATGCCTTGAATGCTCTTTTGAATGCTTGAATTCTCTTGTGAACTTGCTAAGTGATCTCTTGAATGCTAGGTGTTTAATATGAGTGAAAGAACCTTGTATTTATACTCAATTATGCGAGAATTCCCGAAATTACAACACTACAAGCCAACATCAGATCTAGGAGAATAAAATCCCACCAGAAATTTGAATTTTTCCTTCTTGTGCCTACACTAAGCCTTTTCTGACCTCAGATCAGCTCTGATACCATGTGAAAATTCTATTACAATTATCGATTATTAATCTCCTATCTATACAAATTATTTGACTACTGAAAATTAATTCACAAAAAATATTGAAAATAACGCAACTGCAACTTCACAAATAAAAATCAAAAGAACATTGGAGAAAATATGCAAAATAATAAACACAATTTTTTTGGACAATTTTCCCTAGAAAAATCCTGAAGGGAAAACCAGTTTAGCAGATGAAGAATTTTATTAAACTTAAACAAATCAAGAGATACATAAACTACTTGCCTCTTACTAGCATAGCTCCAGTAGTATTTTTTTCCAAAAATTCTTCCCTCAATTTCTCCTACTAAAATTCCACTGCTGTTGCATCCAACGCTATTACTACACCCTTGCTATCACTGCAAATCTTTCTCAAGTGTTTGTTCTTCAAATGCCCATTGATCCCTTTTTATAATCTTCTCATTGAGCAACCAATGGCCACGAATAAATATCAATTGATGGCTAAGATTATCTAGCTCTAAATAACCCTAACTAACCACTTTCTATAAGTCTCTAGAGAAATCAATCAACCAGTTAATTAATATTATTGGGTATGGAGACAACTGTCCAAGCTACATAAATTAACTGTATGCTTCTAGTAATCTAGTTTTGACTAAGGTTAAGCTAAGTTAAAGAAGAAATATTGGGAAAGCAGGAAGGTATGCTTCCATTCAATTCATTACTGCCAAGATGAAGGAATGTAAGGCGGGTGAGAAAACAAATGGAAGAGGGAATCATCCCACTCAGTTTATTTTCAGATAATTTTATTTCTTGAATATATGGGAGATTTCCCAAATAGGGAAGAAGAGTACCTCTTAATCCTCTGTATGCCATTGTGAGTGATGTGAGAAAAAAAAGTTGGCACAAGCTCACAGAGATCACACCTTAGGAGGAGTCAAGATAGATTTCAATAAAGACAATGTGGTTGGTGTGATTGTTGCAGGATATGTCGTTCCACATGGTGCAACAATCTGTTCCATTTACCCAGGAACTCAGATGGCCTTCAGAGTCATTCAAGGATTCTTTGACGTGAAGGAGTGCTAGGGATTCATGGGAAAGACATCTATTAGAAATTAACCAATGGGGAAGAGCAAGGGATGGCGAGGGGAAGAAGAGAACAAAAACTGAAATGGAAACTAAACACAGCTTGTGTAAAGAGATGACCATTTGGGAAGGAGGGGATGGACAATGGAAATGTAGATGATCATTTTTGGGTGCATTATTTTTAAAAGTGAGCCCTTCAATGGTCAATGAAAAGGAAATTATTTTTTTTCTGAAGTTTCTTATATTTTTATACAGAAATCATGAAACTACGAAACAAAAAAAGTCATGTCAAGCAAGGAAAAATTGAAAATTAATTTCTTAACTTTTTTTGACTACTTAATGCATACTTAAATAACGCCAGATGTGAAATGGATTGTATTTAACACTAATAATATTAAAATTTGGTGGTCGCGTTCAAACCATGTTTCAATAGTATTGAATATTTTTAATAAAAAAAAATTCTCCAGGCCTGTGTGCATCATTATGAGCAGTTTTTCACTGCACAAGAACCCACACCTGTGTGACAACAAGCCCTTCAAAATTTCCTTACTATTGTGCCAACTAGGCTTTCCTCAGCCCAGAGAATTTTTTGTGATCAATTGTTAATGATTGATGATCTCAAGGAAGATGTTCATTCCATGGCTGATGACAAAGCCCTAGGGATCGATGGTTTACCTTGTGAAATTTACAAGGCCCTTTGGGACTATGTTGGGAAAGATTTGCATTATGTTTACTTAGAGGATTTTCATGCTAATTCTCTAGGCAACTTAATAAAAAAAGGCAGTGTAAAATTCATACCTAAATTTGGGGATCCAAAGGACATTTGCAACTAGAGGCCTATCACGCTTATCAATGTCTCCTAAAAATTTATTGCCAAGGCTTTGGCTCTGAGGATCCTCCATCTTTTGCCTCAGATTGTGCGTCTGGAGAAAATAGGGTTCATCAAATCCAGGTTCATTCTGGATAATATTATTGTTGTTTGGGAAGGTATGGAATGGGCCCAGTGTTCAAACCAGAAAGCCATTTTTAATAAAATTGATTTTTCCAAAGCCTATGACCACATTGAATGGCCTTTTATTCTTGCTATGTTGCAAGCTTTGGGTTTTGGGCCTAATTTCATTTAGGTTGTTTGTATTCTTTTTGTGGATGTCTTTGCTTGTATCACCATCAATGGTCATCAATCTTCTACCTTTGGAATTTTTTATTTCATTCGACAAGGGTGCCCGCTTGCCCCCTCTCTATATGTGCTTGTGGCTGAAGGATTTGGCTACCTCTTGGCCAATGTGGTTTCCCAACAGCGTGTCAAGGGTATTTTGTTGCCCAACTCTCATGCTCAACTGGTTAATGGCCATTTGTTGATGACTCTTTCCTCACTCTGTTGGAGGAAGAAGAGAATATTAAAGCAACCCTGGATTTCCTTAATACTTTTTGTCTTGCTTTTGGATCTACCATTCAGTGGCACAAAAATTTGTGCTACAGATAGTCTATTTTAGCCACTCCTTGGTTTTAGCAATATAAGTGGAAGTTGATTGGGCCAGGAGAAATTTTTCAGTTCTTAGCCATTCCCTTTGCTTTCCAAGTGTCTCCAACTAAGCTATGGAAAGTTTTTCTTTCTAGGGTTGAGCAAAAGCTTGCTTACTGGATTACAAAGCCTCTTTCTCTAGCGAGGAAATTCTGGGTTTGCTCCAAGGTTCTTGCGACTACCCATGTTTATTATTCCTCCTGTTGGGCCCCATCAAAAGCTGCCTATGGCAAGCTTGAAAAATTGCTCCAAAATTTTCTTTGGGCCTTTGTTGATTCCCACAAAGGGTTTCACCATGTTTCCTAAGAATTTTTTTGCCTTCCCAAAGACTTTGGAGGGATTGGGTTTCTCTCCACTTAATGGAAAGGGACTGCCTTGTGTGTCAAATGGATAATTTGTGCCCTTACTGGTGATGAGGCCTGGAAAATTCTTCTCAGACATTGCATCCAATCCAGCTTTCCTACGCATAGACCCACCTAGAAGGAGATTGGGTTTCAAACATTTCTATTCATGGAGGAACCGGTTCAAATTATGGGGAATTTTGTGGCTAAAAGCATTTGGAGAGCTTAGGAGGTAGTTAAGCCCTAACTTCGTTGGGTTGGCTTTGGTTTTCGTGATGGGCTTTCACTCAACCAGTAGAATGTTTGGTGGTCACCCCTTTTTGCTAGTAATGGTTAGTCATTGGTTAAATCACCTTGGCTTAAGGTGCTCAGATTTCACAAAAAGGGTATCCAGACCCTACAATAGATTTTTCATAGATCCACAATGCATATCATGCAGTAGGAAGAATTCCCAAATAGGGAAGAAGAGTACCTCTTAATCCTCTATATGCCATCATGAGTGGTGTGAGAAACCAAAGTTGGCACAAGCTCTCAGAGATCACACCTCAGGAGTCAAGATATATTTAAATAAAGACAATGTGGTTGGTGTGATTGACTGCAGGAAATGTCGTTCCACATGGTGAAATAGTCTGTTCCATTTACCTAGGAACTCAGATGGCCTTCAGAGTCATTCAAGGATTCTTTGATGTGAAGGATTGCTAGGGATTCATGGGAAATACACCCATTAGACATTAACCAATGGGGGAGAGAAAGGGATGGCAAGGGCAAGAAGAGAACAAAAACTGAAATGAAAACTAAACACAACTTGTGTAAAGAGATGACCATTTGGTAAGGAGGGGATGGACAAGGGAAATGTAGATGATCATTTTTGGGTGCATTATTTTTAAAAGAAAGCCCTTCAACGATCAACGAAAAGGAAATTAAATTTGTTCTGAATTTTCTTATATTTTTATACAAAAATCATGAAACTATGATTACAAAGAAATCAAATAGTATCTAGAATTTTTAGTCATAGACAACAAAAGTCATGTCAAGCAAGGAAAAAATGAAAATTAATTTCTTAACTTTTTTCACTAGTTAATGCATTCTTAAATAACGCTAGATGTGAAATAGATTGTATTTAACACCAATAATATTAAAATTTGTTGGTCGCCTTCAAACCATGTTTCAATAATAGTGAATATTTTTAATAAAAAAAAAATGTTAGTTATGCACATCAACTTCATGATTTATTATTAATATTCTCTACAAAGCGTTGCAAAAAGTATGAGAGAATTGAAATTAAAGAGATTAAGATGATTGAAATTGGAGAAGTTGATATTTTTTAATTAAAATTTTTAATTTGAATTTTTGATTAGAGAGTTAAGATGATTCAAATTGGAGAAGCTAAGTGTATGTGATGTAATTGTCCAGTAACAATTTTAACTACGATATAATTGCATCTATTTTTCTTTATTTTGTTCTAAATAGACTTTGATATTTAGAACATACAATTCCTATTCATCTTATGATATTTGAGGTAATGAAAACAATGGTGGTGATAAGGAGCACACGTGGGCATACTATGCAAGGATTGAAATCCATGACTTCCTTGTTCATAGTCAAGCTCGAAGATTGAGTTAATAGTAAAATTTATAGAAGTAAGAAGGTGACAATGAATGTGTTTAGTCAATTGTTGGTTGCTAACATGAGTTGATGAGTGATAGTGTTGGAAATTCCTTGGAGTTTGTTTTGACTATGAATCTCATTTGTAGATTACTAAGAGATTGGTTATTATTTATGCTAATAGAGGATGATGACCAATTTACTTGCAAAAGGAGAAATTATTTTGATGTTTTCATGATCTCTAATCCATTACTCTTCAATCATTCAATGATGTGAAAATTTCCTAGGATGATGTCTTTAAATATATAACATACACATTTTGTTGAACTTCTGACACCCATGTTGATAGGTAATAGTTAGGTCCCACTATTATTGGCCTTGGAATGTGAGAATTAAAATGTTTAAATATTGGTACATGAATGTGCCAATTATACTCTCTATTGTGTATTAGTGACACACCTCATTTTTCTTCACTAGAGCAGGGACACATTTTTTCCCTTTTACTTCTTTTACTTTGCTTCTTCATTTTCCTTTTAGTCCCTTTTGTGTTTGGTCTCATTTTCTTTCTTATTTCATCCTCCCTTGGATTTATTTCTTGATATGTGCCCATTGATGTCATTAGTTGATTGGGGGCATGCATGATTGTTGGCCTACTAACCTCATCTTTGTGTAACATCTATTAGGACTATACAATCATTTACTACTAATTTCATGTTGACAACATTCCCAGGCAACCTAATTGACTCTTATATTTTAAATAAATTCAACTTATTTAGAGTTTGAATTTCAAGATTTTCCCATTTTGGTACCTTGTAAAGAGTTTTTAAGTTAATTGTTCCATTCTCATAGTCACTATTTTGTGATCTCTTTATTGGGGTTCCCCATTAAGAGTTTATCTAAGGTTCAACTCTGATAGATTTCATCATTACATCCTTATGAAACTAGTCTTTGAGACTTCTCTATTTGGTTCCATGGTTAGTAATAAGTTTAAAGTCTAACTTAGACACATTTACAATGATTAACTTTTGACACAATTAGACTTCTCCCTTTCAGAGTACCTATCTGTCAATATCCTTGATTCGTGAACTCTAACATTTTTTAAAGGTTTATATTTTTAGGCTCTAAATTAGTTTCCTTAGTTGCATGGTGATCATTTCAAGGAGGATTATGCATTTTTAGATTTATTTACTGTCTTGATTCTTTTCAAAGCCTCTTTTTAATGATTCAATAGAATTTTATTATTTTGATGAGCTAAATGGATCATTGGCATATGATTAAATGGAACTTTCCCAATTGAATACACTAATGGTTTCATGTATTCTTAACAACACATATGCAAGAAATCTAGTTTCCTTAAAGAGAAATGAATTACATGTATAGATGCGATCAAATGGCTTTTAAAATGTTCTCTGCTTGGAGTGACATTGGAGATACAAATCTCTAGAACATGTAAATATCCAAAAATTGTTATATAGAGTGAATGCTAAGGGATATCAAACTTTCATGGACGAATGAATAACCAAGTATAAACTAGTGCACTTTTCTTTGTTCCCTATTTCCTTGCAGTCCATGAGATTAGTTTTGACTTTTCTAGACCATACAATCAAGAGCAAAGAAAGATGTTTGGCCCAATAGGCCAAACTATGTTGGACATCAATTATGATTTCATTAAGAGAGTATTTGGCCTCCCCACCTATGCCAAATATGATGGGGTAAATGTGAAGGAGATAGTTAAAAATATTAGGAAATCCACACTACATAAGTTATCAACTTTGTAAATGACAACCTTCTACTCCACAAAAAAATTTATAATTGCTTAATGTAAACGTATAAAATAAAATTTTAAAAAGATCCTAAGGATGCCATTACTCTACTTGGAATTTTTTTTGGAATAGCCAATGCCATAGAATTTTACCCTTGGATGTGTTATTCCATCTTGCAAATCTATGGTGAAAAGAAGATAGGCTAGGCCAATCTCATCAATGAGGCACCACATAAGAAACTCTTAAAGGCATTGGAAATAACAAGATTTTGTAACTCTTGGTGTATCTACTAGATTTTGAAGGAAACTTTCCACAATTGAACTAACTATAAACATTGCAATTGGGGGAGATAGTTCTATGATTATTACCCCTAGCTAGAATTGAGGAAAGTTGGAAGCATATAATAGAGTCAATGATTCTTTCAATTTTCCCATAATCAAATGCTTGGAAACTAATTATTGCAAAGGATTATCTTATGAGTTAACTAAAGTGGTAGTTGTGTTGGGGAACTAGTTCACTTAGCCCAAAAAAATTCTCCAACATTAGGATAGGTGCCTTCCTCAAAGCACCATACAAATTTCCCAGTTACCCAAGTGACAAGATCATTCTATTATAAATATGCAAGAAAGTAGTTGAAATTTAGAGATTGATCACCTGTAAACACAAGGTTGGGATCTCTTTCCCTGGGTGAATACTCATGCTGTAGCATTCAAAATATCAAATATGTTTAGTTAAGACAATAAAATGAAATAAGGTAAATAACATAAAGATAATGTGCAAATAAATAATATATTTTACCTCAAATCACCTTGCTCTATAGATAGAGCTAAAGTATAATGCACCCTTTCTCAGCTTGATTTTCTATCTCAAATTCTTATTTTTTAGGTTATAATGGATTCCAATGTGGATTTCTCAATATTAATACCAACATAACCTTGGTATGAAAGAGGATTGTGATAGGAATATGAAAGCATGTACTTGATAGCAAAAGACTTGATGAAAATAGAAGGTGAATGCTTCCATTTATACATTCTTGTTGTGAGGAATGGAGGGCTAAAATGAAACAAAAAGATAAATGGATAATATTAGAGGATATCTCTCAAGCACGATGAAATGGAAAAGTTCCATGAGAGGGCTTATTGGGGAGGATTGATAATGATGTATATTAGACAAGAAAAATGGGAGATTGTAGTAGGATTTCTAAAAGAGGTAAGATTTAATTTTTTTCCTACTCCAAGGGGAGTGGGAATTTAAAATTGAGATTATTGGAAAGAGGGAGATTTCCCCATGCTTTTTCAAACCTAGGGGCACCATTTGTCTCAAGTGGATTTGTGAAGAATAAGGTAAAAGAATGATTGGAAGATTGTTCATGCTTTCACATGTGAAGAGGGATGACACATGGTACATGATTGCAATTTTGGAGTTGGAGGAATATTCAATTTAAGAAAGTGGTAATGATGAATTAGGAATGAATAATTAATTAATTAATTAATCATGGATTAATTCATTGATATGGATTGGAAGAATTATGGAGTGAGGATTATAGTTGGAAATAAATTAATTAGCTTTATAAGAAAGGGAAATATAATTAATTAAATGAAATTTAACTTTTTTTTATTAAGAGGGGTAAACATTTTTTACTCAGAGCTATGGACCGGTGAGGTCACAAATGGGGGACCTCATCCTTGATATAAATTCTCAACAATTACACCCCAATGGGGTTTGAACCTTGATGGAAATAATAAGAAAATAATAACTTAACCATCGCACCATGCCACTATTGGAAAATAAAATTTAATTATTTATGGGGATAAAAGATAATTAATTAAATAATTAAACTATTTAATTAATTGTGGGAATATAGAAAGAAGGGGAATTAGGGACAATAATTTATTAAAATTTATTTAATTAATTATAAACTAGAAATTCGATTTTTGGGGTGTCTATATTGTTTCCCTCTTCGATCCAACACTGTGAATAAATAGAAGTGGTGTTGTGTCAAAGAATAAATTATTACTTGATCAAATGGAAGAATGGTGGAGAAATGATGCCCCCTCAAGAGGATTCCTAGAAAAAGGTTTCTAAGTGATCTCTTAAAAATAAGTGATGGTGATTAGGAATAGCTAGGAAATGAAAAAATACGTTAAATAGAGAAGTGGTGGAAAAAGAAATAAAAATGGAGGAATGAGAGGAGAAGAGGTGAAATATTTAGAGAAATTATGATCTAGTCATTATCTCTACCATTGGATCATCTACCCATGTAGTGAAACTATTCTGATATTACTAAAATTATTCCATTAGTTCCATCATGGATTATTCAGATGTCTTTATCCCTTTGCATAAAATTAATAATTTTCTACCTTGCAAGCTCGCAAGATCTTAGCTCTAATACCACTATAATATACCAAATAATAATTTTTAAAATATTCTCAGGTCTAAATAAATCTTAGACAATTTTTAACCAAATTTTCATAATACATCAAAACAGACCTTCTAGGAAACACCAAAACTGGATAGATTCATTCTAGATCATTGGAAAAGAAAAATACATCATCACATTATAGTTGTGGGCATACAATGGAATGATATTAAATTGATTTAAACATATGCAAAAATCCTAAAAATTGAATACAATTTAACAAAGAAAAATAGCTATGAAATCATACAAACAACTAACAAATACAACTCTTGTAGTAGTACTAAATTGCACAAAAATTCTCTTGTAAAAGCTATAGAAAACAATGATGTCTTGTGCTATGATTTACCATCCAAAAATAAAAAGGAAAATACAACCAAAAGAAAATAGTTATGCACTTTTATGTACAAAATCAAGTGATTTATACATAACCAATTTCAATAATTTATTGACAAATTTCACCCAAGCAACACAAAAAATAAATCCATAGAAAAATAATTGATAACAACTATTGGAAACAAAAAGAAACTACATGTAGAGAAGCAAAAACTCCTACAACACTCCCAAAAACCAAAAATGCAATTTACACCTACACACCAAACTCCACACAAAAACTAGCTAATTGCTTTTGCATCTTGCATGTTAAACCTTTTCAACACCTTCTCTACATACTCACTTTGAGACAAATAATTTTCTATTTGTTGTTAGGAATAAGGTGTCTCAACCTTGGATAATTCCTATTCTTATTATTTGTTTTGTAAAATGTATTTCTTTCAAATAATGTAATTAAGTGTGAGTGTACATGTCTAGTTTGCCAAGATTTTTTTTGCTGCACTCAAATCCTTCATAGCAAATGAATTTGCTAATTTCTATTTATGTTCATTAATATGCTGCATTTTAGACTCGGCAACAAGCATGCCATCAACATAAAGCAACAAGATAATATAGTTGTCAATATCCAATTTCTTAAAATAAACACAATAATTAGAATTTGACATCTTTTGTAACCTTGTTCAGCCATAAAACTATCATATTTCAAATACCATTATCGAGGTGCTTGCTTTAGTCCATAAAAATTCTTCTTTAACCTACACACTAATTCCTCCTTACCCTTGACTTCATATCCATGTGGTTGTTGCATGTATATTTCCTCTTCCAAATCCCAATGGAGAAATGTTGTTTTCACATCTAACTGTTCAAGATGTAAGTCTTCTACAACCACAAAACTTAGAATAGTTCTAATAGAAGTCGTCTTTAGAACCGGAGAAAATATTTCATCAAAATCTATACCTTTTTTCTATGCAAAACCTTTTACCATGAGTCTGGCCTTATATCTTTTCTTGCCTCCATCTTCTTCCTTCAACCTATAAACTCATTTATTTGGAAATGCTCTTTTACCTATAGGTAATTGGACTAAGTCCAAAGTCTGATTTTGCAGCAAGAAATCCATTTCCTCTTTCATGCCTAGCTCCCACTGCTTTTTGGTATCTACCTGCATTGCTTCTTCATAACCTTCAGGTTCACCAAAATCATTAATAATATAGAATATAATGATGGAGAAAATATTTTTGGATGTCTAGCTATCCCTGTAGAATGTCTAACACTTGTAACAGTCTATGGGAGAACTTGTTGTTGCTAAGAATTAGTTACCATTGGCATTTTATTTTCTGGAATCTCATCCAACACCACATATTCCTTTTTGGCCTTTTCATACTTCTTTTCCTACAGTTGATCCTTATACATGACCTTCTCATTTGATATAATATTTATGCTCCTAATGATTTTATGATTTTCATAATCCCATAACTGATAACAAAATTCATCTACTCCATATCCAATAAAGGTACATTTCTTAGACTTAGCCTCAAGGTTGGTTCCATTTTCAATATCAACATGGACACAAGCTTCACAACCAAAGGTTTTCATAAATGAATAGTTTACCTTTTTACCCATCCATGCCTCCTCTAGAATGCCACCATCCAAATATTTGAAGGTCCTCTATTTATTAAATAAACAATGGTATGTACAATATCTTCCCAAAACTGTAAGGGTAGTCCAGCATGCAATCTCATGCTCTTTGCATGCTCTATAATGGTCCTATTCATCCTATTAGACACACCATTTTCTTGTGGTGTTCTAGGAACCGTCTTCTACCTACGGATTCCATTGTATGAACAATAATTTTTAAATTCTATTGCAATACTCACCTCCATTATAACAAGAGCCACCAAGAGAAGATACCTGAGCTAGTCCCCATACATCTAAATGCACAAGCTCTAATTTCTCAATCTTCTTCTCTTTTCCAACTTTGAGAAATTAGACTCTTTTCTGTTTTCCATAAACACAATTTTCATAGAACTCTAAATCAATCTGCTTCAGACCTAGTAGCAACTTTTTTGCACCATGTTCCCAAGTCTATGGTGCCACAATTTTGTTTTTGTCCCTATAGCATGTGCTATAACTATCTTAGTAGAAACTATTTCTGTAGCAGATAAGGTAGAATAAGTATTACCAGTACACATATACAATGTGCCTACCTTTTCACCTTTAGCTACTACTAATGCACCTTTAGTGACCTTCCAAACTTTGTCTAAAAAGGTAACTATTCAGCCTTAACTACCTAATTGTCCTGCAGAAATTAAATTTCATCTCAAATTTGGAACATGCCTTACCTCCTATAGTAACCATTCATTTCCCTTATGCAACTTGATTTTTACATTTCCTTTTCCAACAATCTTGTAGGGTTCATCATCACCCAAATATACTTGCTCGAAATGACCTTGAATATAATCTGCAAAAATATTTCCTATGGGGTGTGGCATTAAATGAAGCCCCTGAATCTATTACCTAGGAATCATTAACATTATCTAAACACATAATTAAATCATCGTGCAATTTATTACTTGCAACATTAGCTTCCTTACTGTCGTCATGTTGTTTGTCCCCTTGTTTTCCTTTTCAAGAACAACAATTCTTCTTCAAGTGTCTTGGCTTTCCATAGTGCTAACAATCCATTTTTCCTTTGGATTTAGATCTTCCTTTCTTCGACTTCCCTTATGACTTCACATGATTTGTTAGGATTTTTCCTCTCTCCTTTGTTCTTCCCTTGTTCTCTATAGTCAAAGCATTACCTGATGTTGAAGTCTCACCTATGCTTTTTCATCACATTTCCTCGCTAAGGATAACACCAACAACATCATCAAAATTCAATGTATTGAACTAAAGACAAAGTTACTTACAACCATTACCAAGCTATTGGACAACTTTCTGGAAAGGAACATAAAATTAAGAGATCCCTCACCTCTTCATCAAAATTCACTTTTACAAAAGTTAACTGACTAGTAATCATATTAAACTCATTTAAATGATATGTCACATATCCAACTTCAATCATTTTTAGATTAAACAAATGCTTCATGAGAAATACCTTATTTGAGGCTGAGGTTTTTTCATACAATTTAGCCAAAGCTTCCATCAGAGCCTCTATTGTCTTTTCTTCTGATATATTGAATGCCACAAATGGTGTTAGGCACAACCTAATGGTTGCTAGTTCCTTTCTATCTAGAATCTCCCATTTTTAATCAGACATTGTAGCATCTTTCTTTGCTTTTCCTTCCAATGGCCGCCATAGATCCTTTTGGTACAAATAATGTTCCATCTTCATCTTCCATAATTGATAATTTTGGTCGTTGAGCTTCTCAACCTTGAATTTTCCTTCTTCCATTGCTCTAACTCAAATCTAGAGGTTTCTTGCCAATCAACCAAAATACACATGGCTTTGATACTAGTTGTTAGGATTCAGCCAGATCAGGGCAATAAACATTAATAATTATATGCAAATTAAATAACCTAGAAATAACAATGAAGAATAACACCAAAGAGATCAACACAAAAATTTAACGCGGTTCACCCAATATGGGCTACATCCACAAAAAATCAGCCACCCAATGATTTTACTATCTACTGCAAAACAGATTACAATCTCACGAATTACACACACCACAACTTACATCCCAATCTCTTATAACAAGCTTTTTGGAAGCTTCCAGAATTAGGGTTTTACAAAGTCATTTTTTCATTTGATATTTTAGCGGGAAAAACTTGACATGTTATCCAAACCCAATGAGGATACATTATGAGTGTATAGTATTTGCATGATCAATCACCACATACCAACACTTTTGTCTTACACTCTACAATATCATTAATATTCCTATAGCACCCACCAACCACTAGAACAAATCCGATGGTTCTGAAAGGTTATTTGAAATTCATTTTGACATGGATCCAAAGGAGAAATATGATTCCCATACCTTAATTATGTTCCACGATGCCCACTCTATCATAATCTCACCTCCAAGTCACATTTTCAATAGTTCTCATGGGATTTCTTTCTAATCCTTGCACACATATCTACAAACCATTAATACTAGAATTAGGTTTTTAAAATTTTGATTTTGACCATTATGAGTATTATAAATAAGTAAAGGGTCACTTTTTTCATATTATTTCATTTTTTATGATATGTTTATTGTTGGAGACAATAAAACATTAATCTAGGAACTTAAAACTTAATTGTCTAATTTTTTATAAAATAATTAAGAACTAGTAGATAAATGATTGGTGTGGAGATACACAGTATGGCTAAACTAGAGGAAGTATCTTGAAACTATTTTTTGGATATTAACAATGCCAAATAGTAAATAGGTTAGTTCACTCATATTAGCTAGGAAAAAATTGAGTATGGAATTTAATGCCCTAAATATATGGAGGATTTGGATGACATGAGGAATTTTTCTTATGCTAGAGTGTAGTAGGAAATCTCATGTAAGTTTTTGTATATACAAGGGTAGAAATTTCCCAAGTGATGAGAGCTATACAAAATTTCATGGTGAATCTAGGTAAAGATCATCGAAAACATGTGAAAAGAGTGTTTAGAAACTTGAAAGGACCTATAGACTATTGTTTGAATTATGATAGTACTAATGAAATGGATTTTTTTTTAGTGTAGATAGATATGAAGATTTGGATTGGGTTGGATGTCTTGATAATTGAAGGCCTACAAGTGGTTATGTTTTTATTCTACTTTATGGAGCATTGATTCAAATGAGAAAGAGGTAAAAAATAACAACCCTATCCACTCTTTTCACATTTTTTTATGTTAGTGTGGTAGGAAGTCTTATGTATGTACTTGCATGTAGAAGGCTATAAATTTCCTAAGTTGTGGGAGTTCTAAGTATGTTCATAGAAAATCAAAGTAAATAACATTGGAAACATGTGAAAATAGTGTTTAGGTACTTGAAAGTAACTCTAGATTATTTCTTGATATATAATAGTACTTATGAAGTGGGAAATTTTTTGAGTGTACATGGATTTATAGATTTGAATTGGGCTAAAAATATTAATAATTGAAAGTCTACAAATGGTTATGTTTCTATTTTGTTTATGAAGCATTGATTAAATTGAGTAAGAGACAATAGATAAATACCCTATCTAGTTCTAATATATATTATATGGCCACACCACATGCTTGTAAGGAAGTAATGTGGTTGAAGAGGCTGATTACTAGTACTAGTTTTGAGTCATATAGTGATGAATTTGATTTAGAGAGTGCATTTTTTCTTGTTAATAATCATGTTTATCATGATATGACTAAACATATTGAAGTTCAATATCATTATATTACTAGGGAGATGGTTAAACTTGTAGGAAAGTTAAAGTGGATAAAATTGGTGCTTAGGTTAAAAGTTGTTGATTTTTTGGTAAAATTTATTAACATTGTTAAATTTGTGTGATATAGGGATGAGATGGGCTTATCCCATTCTTGAGCATGAGGTTAACTTATTGAGTTGAAATACCACACTCTCCCTTGTACTAAATATAATATGGGAGAATTTTGGGATTTTAGTGATATTTCCCTTTAAAGAGTCCTTGTAGGATGAGTTTACCTATAGAGTGCATTACAATAAAATATGATTCATGAGTTAATGGTATTTCACTAAAGAAAGTATATTGACTAAAATGTGGTAATGGTATGATAGTAAGTTATAATGTAGCATACATAGTTTTTTTACATGTGGTGGTGTTGTGATAGCTACCATAACGAATCTAGAAGGAGGAATCATAATCACATATGCAATTAATGTTTGCTAGAAGCATACATAGTGATGCAAGAGTACTCATAATAGAGATTGAATTTATGTGGCACTACTTACAAGTGGGATAATGCTCTAAAAGATGGCACAAGTTACCACAAGTAGTTAGAATTGAAATTATGTTTATGTATGCTACCACATGTGAGGATTTGTTGGTGATGACTAAAGTAGAAACATGTATGTATACTAATAGTGTTAAGATTGTAACTACCTATTAATGATGTATGCCAACAACAGAGTATACTTGAGGTAGTTATCAACATGGATACATCATACTTGTTTATATATGGGGTGAGAGGCCTCTCATTTATATAATTTTCAAGAAAGAAATCGAGGACAACGATATATTGATTAATATCTATGGCTAGGATTGAATGAGGATTTAAGGTTTGGATCAAAAGTTGTAGTCATGTGACAAGTGTCACATGAAAGATAAGGGCTAGGTTTAGGATTTGATTAGGGAAACATCCTTATGTGAATGGTTAGAATTAAGAGGTGTTATATAAAATAAATGGATCAGATGAAAATTTAGTTTGACTTTTGGAAAGTGTCTAAATTCAATGAATCTAGACAAGGTCTTAGTTAGTCATGTGAGAGGGGAACTTGTCAAATGATGACAAGTTTAAATTGTGATCCATGTGAATGGATTCAATGGCTAGGACTAAATGGACAAAGATTGAAGGATAAAGTGGAATTAAGTATTGGAGGAAAAAGTAATGAGAATTAATTAGTATAAATTAGTTATTTAATTAAGAATTTTAACTAATTAATTTAGTTGCAGGATTTTGGGATAAGAGTAATATGGATAAATTAATTAAATAACTAGGAAAAGGTGTGATAAGGTCATAGATAAATTAATTAAATAAATAAAGATTATTTATTTAATTAATGACTTAAGATAGGTTAAAATTAGTTGTGGTTAGGTAAGATCAAATTTTAGGTGTCTATAGATTGTTATAAGATAGATGGGAATTGTACTCACATAACGTTCACATAGTCACAAATATTTTTGACTAGTAAACTATCAGTCGATAGGCTATATAGTGTGCGCACAACCCACCAAAATTCAGTGTGTCTCATGCCTAAAAATAACTCTCAAGAAGTTGAAACAATCTTTGCTTCATACCTTAAAATAAATTTTGACTTGCATTTAATAAAAGGAAATCAAATCACATGAAATCAAATTCAAATCAGAAGAAATCAAATTGGATCAAATCTTTGTGATTGGTTTTGATTTGTCTCCTTTTTAAAATAGGGTTTTGTAATATTGTTCCCACAAGCTCTGCCCTTTTTTTCTCATCGACATTGTTGACAGCACAACATAATTTGTACAAAATCTTTAGTTAAGTCACTTGCCATGGTTTCAGTGAGTTTTTTTGGAAGTTGTACTCAGGTGGATCATAAATTTTGTTGTGTTTCATCTCAATTTGAAACAATTATGTTAATATATGTTAAATGAAAATATTAGTTTTGTGGTGTTATCTATGGTTGTTTTCATATATGATATTACTGCAATACCTTGTGTTACTTCCCTATTTTTTTATTCACCTAGAAATAATTTGAACTGTTAAATGAATTTTAAATTTATTTATTTTCCCATTTTCTTTCGGTTATTTTTGTGAAAATTTTCCTAATAGAATTATTTAGTTATTAGCAAATCGATACTAGTTATGTTGATGTTGTAAACTCCATCGTTGGAAAAACTATTTTCACATAGAGTGATTAGTAGAGATTGGACCATCTTCATATGTTAAACTTATTATTTCTCTAAAAACCTTGTACATTGTCCATCATATTTCTTCATAATTTTATGACATTATACTAGCTCTTGCACTTTAAAGACCAAATGTCACAAGGAAAGGGATTGAAGTGACAAAAACTGACTAAAATTTTAAAAGTTGTGTTCATAAGTGACAAGCAACTTGGTTTTCCAAATGGGCGCATCCTCTCAAATGGGTGGTTACTTAGTCAAGAGTCAGTGATACAATTAGGTACCAACATGTTTTTGATATTATTACATTCTTTTTTGAAACCATGTTTCTATGTTACTTCGACAAAAAATAAAGGTGTTACACTTGATAGATCATATTCCCATAGACAAATAGAGCTAGTATCTCTACTTGTGTATCAATTTGCAATGATTCAACATCCTTTTAAAATCAATTATAGACATGATTGTGTTTGGAAAGTCCATCTTTAAACTATCAAATTTTTATAATTGCAAAAAAAATTATCTTTGAATTTTTTATACAAAATAGTATTTTAAACATGTGCTTTATTTTGACTTGTACTAATTTACGATGAAGGCGTATCCTATTTGAACTATGTTGAGCTGAGTTGAGGAATCTACGGTGCAGGTTGATCTAGGAGATGGTTGTTTTTGTCCCAACCATTGAAAGAATCTTTTCTGACTTCACTTTTTTCTTGCCCCTATTCCCTTGTCGTCTCCACCCATGTTGCTACTATTGGTGGCTTGGCCACTGTGCAAGGCTCGACTTTCTCATCCACATGGTTCCCACCATTTTTCTACTAGCCAAAGCTTTAAAAAATTTCAAGAAAATGCAATTGGCAGGTGTAAATCTACACTCCACAACCTTTGTTACCATTCTCTTGCCTTTTAAAAAATCAGGGCTTTGGAATAGGGTATGGACATCCATCAAAGCATAAGGATAGGAATTTTTTCAAACGTTGTAGTTGAAACTATCTAGGTAGACATGTATGGAAAATGTGGAAGCATAGAAAAGGTATGTGAAGTGTTTGACAAGGTACCTCAAAGAGATGTGGTCTCAGATATGCACAAAATGGATTTTTTGAAAAGGCTTTATAAATTTCCTAGCAAATGCAATTGTCAGGTTTAAAGCCAAATTTTGAAACCTTTGCTAGCATCCTCCCTACCCATGCCAAAATGTTAGCTTTGGAATAGTAAGGACATCCATCGAATTATAGTCGTAACTTCCCTAGTAGATATGCATGCAAAAAGTGGAAGCATTAACAAGACATGTGAATTGTTTGATAGAATTCCTAACCATAAAGTATTTGATAGAATACTTGAAAAGGATGTCATCTCATGGACTGCAAGGATTGCAAGATATGTACAAAATAGATTTATTGAAAAGGCTTCTACATATTTGCAGGCATAACTCATAATCGGAATGCTCATGGATGCGATTTGGAGACACCTTTCAGGAGTGAGTTTCGTAGATCTCCGCAAACTCCTACTACTCTAGTTTGGAGGGGCAGTAGCCTTAGTACCCAAAACCAAATGATGACAACTTGGATTTCATCCATTGCTTGATAAGACAACCTCTACTATTTATTCCTTTAGCTCGAAGTGGGTAGAGAGGATTAATATAATATCATGTCCCAATAGAATTAGAAACTTTCATGCATATGCAATTGGCAGGCATAAAGCCAAATTCCACAACCTTTGCTAGTTTCCTCCCTTCCTGTGCCAAAATTGGAGCTTTGGAACAAGGTATGGACATCCATCAAAGCATCATGAAAGGAGGTTTTCTTTCAAATATTATAGTGGGAAATGCTCTGGTAGAAACGTATACAAAATCCAAAAGCATAGAAAAGGCATGTGAATTGTTTGATAGAATGCCTCAAAGAGAGGTTATCTCATGGAATGCAATGATTGTAGGATATGCACAAAATGGATTTTTTAAAATCTATGATGGTTACAACCTGACAACGTAAATGATTATCATTCTGCAGACTGGTGATCAAATGAAAGTTGTGAAAAAATTGATGTTGCATCTACTTCGGATCTACAATGCCATAAAATGCACATTTGAAACTTTTTTGCCTTTCAGTACAACTACAATTAAACTTTGCATATTTCTGAAGTATGAAACTTTTTTCAACTTTTTTTCAACAAAATCTTCCTATATGAAGAAAGAAGCTGAGAAAGCAACGATATTATGGAGAAGACTCAAAACATTTAGCAGAAAGTCTAAAACATTTTGTGATAAAAACATCTAATTCAAGCAACAACAAGATCTCTCTTCTGGGTGCTGCAACAAAAGAAAGATGGTAATGAAGTTTTGTTACACCCACACAAAAAAAAGACTCACAAGGAATCACAAGAATATTAGATTGTTTCTCGATATAATTTTTGAAATTATTCTTCCTTCCTTGGTTTGCATCATGTTTTCAATGTTGACATTCTATTTTCAAATTGTCCACTTTTGAGTGAACCAAATAGAGAAAAATCATTTCCAACCAGGGATTGAATCTTGATTGTAGTGTACCTATTATAGGACCAAATAGTTGGACACAAAGATGAACAACACAAGGAATAAGGTTATACCCATCTTTAAAGTTGTCAAAGTAGGTCAAATCATTTACTAAGGAAATATTTCACCAAATCTTAGATTGTGAAGTAGTTTTGGCACCTTTTTTTGTTTGTTTGGTGCAATGAGAGCCATCACTTTGCAAAGATAGGAAACTACCCCAAGTGGCAGCATGAATCCCATAGTTAATGCCAACATCAAATAAATTTTCCTAATCAACATCTTACTTGGAAAAGATACACTTGCAATTATAAATTATGCGACTTGATACCTAACATATTCTAAATGGTTGAGGCTATGTGCTCCCACCAATTATTATCTAATAGGATCTGTTGGTTGTACCTCTCCAAGAGATGGAGACTAAGAAACTCCTTATTTCAATATTTTTGTCTATTACAAAAGTTGAGGTAGATGATATTGTTGAGGTGGCTCTTCATCCAATTTTTCTTTGTATCATGATTAGAGGTGATTTATCCTTTCTTTAGGGGGCTACAATTCATAGATATATATCCTTGCATAGGAACCCTTGGGGTTCTCAAGGTGAATTCCTTCAACTTGGTGTAGACATTAAAGATCACAAACACTAATTAGATACAACCTACTGACACACATATAGGGACAAATTAATCAGACAATTTTCCACTTTTCAGTATTGCTACCAACACTTTCAAACTGCCTAGTAGCAATCTTGGCTTTACCCTTGTCCATGAGATGGGTCTTGGAAGTAGCATCATATCGCTAGATTTTTTCTTTAGTACCAGAGGTTCATTGGTTGTGGATGCTAGAAAAAGTTCTAGGATGTGTGTCAGTCTTACTTTGAGTATTGTTAATCTTGACCCTATTATTCCTAGACAAATTTTAGGCATTGAATTGTATCTTGCATTGGCCTGTTCATGGTGACAGATGGAAAAATTTTTGGTTGTTGTGATTTGAGTGACAAAAATGGTGATATTGCTTCTCCCATCTTTCTTCTTTGTCATCTCAATGCCTCCTTCGAAGATCCTTTCCATATAAAACGTTTTTTACTTAGTCTTTCTAGTTTTAAGTTCATCTCTTTGAGTTTATCATCATGTTATGTTAGCATTTCTTTAGTTCATGGTTGCTTGATCTTTTCACAACCAAGGATCCTTTAACTTTACTCTTCTCTATTATAGCCTAATGTAATTTTTGAGTTCTATTGACCTAAACTTGGTGATATATGAACATAAATATGATAAATTGTTATCCTACATGACTCTTGTTTTTTAGTATTTTTTGGTTGATAGAGTTACAAAAGATTTTAAATGTCCATAAGGTCAAA
Organism: Sequoiadendron giganteum; assembly: GCA_007115665.2. Lineage (NCBI taxonomy): Eukaryota > Viridiplantae > Streptophyta > Pinopsida > Cupressales > Cupressaceae > Sequoiadendron > Sequoiadendron giganteum. The sequence continues at coordinate 578,778,074 of CM021107.1, forward strand.
GATAGCCTATCAGACAATAGACCATGCTTTTTTTGTTTTGTGAAATGTTGATTGTCTGCCATTCAATTTAATAATGAACTATCTCATTCTATAGCATTCTATTTTAACATACCATAATAGATCATTCAAGATTTCTAGATAAAATGTGTGCTGATTTTTACATCAAAGTTTCGGATCATACTCCATGATCCATCATCAGGATGATCGATCATGGAGTATGATCTAAAACGTTGATGTAAAAAATCAGCACACAGTTTATCCAGAAATCTTGAATGATCTATCTCATTCTCTCAACCATCTCCCCACTGAATTAAGACTTAGATGTACACCTATGTACTTACTAATTTGTCTCCTAGAATTCTATATACTTGTCTAGAAAATATTTCTTATAATAACACAATGTGGCTAACTACTTTTGGACATAGTTAATCTAGAAATCTTGCAAATTTAAACCTTTTTTTTTGAAATGTATATTTGTGATACAAAGTGCTACATACTTTTGTTTGTTATGAAGGGCCCATTTCCTTTAGAGAGAACTACACATTTGCATAGAGTGTTAGGGGATTCAAATGTTTTGCAAGTGCACTTTAATTGATTCAAATTTCAAAACAATTATAGGAAAATGGAAGACTAAATGACAAACTTTTCAAACATATCATTTTATGTGCTTGCAAGAAAGTGATACATTAAATAATTTTTTATTTTTTTTCGATAGTAATTGATTTTGAAGTTTGATCTTTATTAAAAAATCTTTAATAATATGTAGAAATCTCATATTTAAAATTTAAAATTTAATATTATTTTGAATAACACTAAAACTATTAATTATTATTATATTTAATTTTTTATTATTCATATTTCTATTTTACAATTTTTTTTGTAAACTATTGAATAATTTTTTTTTAAACAATTCAATTTATTTTTTTGAAACTTGGAGAGGAGTGTATGATATCATACATAATTAGAATCAATAAATATTTAATTTTTTTATAGGTTTCATTTTATTTTTTAAGTTTTTAACTTTGGTTTTACTTGTGATTTTTAATATAAAACTACATTTTATTTTATTTCATTTAGTAGGGTGTTAGTTTTTAAAATATAATTTATTTAAGAATTCATTTTTATTTATATTCAATTTTATCATATTTTATTAATATTATTAGTTTATTATTTTATTATTATTATTATTATTTTTTTAATATTTGAATTTTGATATATTTTGACTTTTAGTTTATTCTATTTTAATTCTTAATTTAGATTTAAGCATAAAATTTATTTTAATTATTTATGTATTTTTATGAAGTTACAGATAATAATTAAAAAATAATAGAATTAATTTATTTTATAATTATTTGTATTACTAAAATAAATTATATTTCAAAATTATAATTTTATTTATATAATACAATGCAATTTCAACTTAAAATCTTAAATAAATGTTAGCAAGTGAGAGAGAGATAATTAGAGAGAGTTGGAGAGAGAAACAAATATATAAATGGAGTTATAAATAGAGGGAGATTAGAAAAGATAGAAGATAGAGAAACAAATAGGGATAGAGAGAGACAAATAAATCTCTTTATCTCTCCCTCTTTTTATCCACCCTCCCTTCCTATCACCCCCTCTTTCTATATCTCTCTACTTCTCCTCTATCATTTATCTATTTATATCCCCCTCTCTCCCTCCCTCTCTATCTATTTATATATATCTCCCTCCCTATATCTATCTCCATATATATATATCACACACACTCCTTGTTTCCCCCTCATCTCTATCTCTATATCACACTCTCACTCTCTCTCACACACACATACTCCTTGTTTCTCCCTCTTATATCTATATCTTTATCTCCCCCCCTCTCTTTATCTCTCCCTCTCTCTTTATCTCTCACCGTCTCTATCTCTATCTCTTTATCACTATATCCCACTATCTATATCTCTATATCTCTATATCTCTCTATCTCTAACTCACTCTCTCTCATTATATATCTTTATCTTTATCTCTCCCTCTACCTCTCTATCTATTTGTCTCCCTCTTACTCTCTCAAATTATCTTCATCTCTACCTTTATCTTCCTCTATCCTTTATCTCTAGGCATACCTCCTCTCTATCAATCCATCTCTCTCCCTCTCTCTCTCCCTCTTCCTCTCCCTCTTCCTAAACCTCTATATCTATATCTCTTTGCCTCTCTATGTCTATCTTTCTTCTTCCATATCTCCATATATCTCTATCTAATTATGTCTATGGATCTCTCTCCCATTATATCTCTCTACTAATTGATCTCATGCACATCAAAAATTACAAAAAAAAGATCAAAAGTTTTCTTAATTGACCTTCACAACACTTTCACGTATCCATTGCACATCAAGATGTGATTGCTAATATAAACTAGAATCAATCGAAATAACCATTACACCTCCTTTCAATGCAAGTGCTAGTCTTATAGAGAATGATCAATAGTTTTCATGTGAATCGTCGGTCTTTGCGATAAGCATTTTGTATGGTGCCCAAAACATGAATAAGAAATTGCAGTCAAATGATAAAATGGACGAGACGAGAGAAATGCAGATGACCATCTTTGCGTGGGTTATTTTTAACAGCGAGCCCGTCAACAGTCAATGATTATTTATGTGTCCGATAGTTGATGAGAAGGAAAATTAAATTTGTTCTGAATTTTCTTTGTACTTTCACAAAACGACGATTACAAAGAAGTCAGATAATATCTATAATTTTAAGTGGCGGACAACAAAAGTCATGTAAAACCAAGGTAAAGAGATTTTCAGTATCTTTGATGAGAGCTATTGGATTTTAGTGGGCAGAGACTTGTAGCGGGTCTTTCACGTCCCTCACTTGCACTACTCGCTTACCTTTCTTTCGCCTGCCTTTCTTGTTTCTCTCTGCACTAATCAATGGAAGTCCATTTCCACGAACGCTTCACAATTTTATTTTTTATAATTAATGCTGGTTTATTTATAATTAAATTTGTTTTGAATTATCTTATATATTTGGCATTTGGCAAATTCATCTCCAGTCATTCATCAAAGGAAAATTCACCGTCAGCAATTCACCGTCATGGAAAATTTACCGTCAGCAATTCACTGTCAGCAATTCACCGTCATGGAAAAAAAATATTTTTCTCCTAATCTGCATATGCATCATTCAATCACATCATAAATCAATGGAAAATCAACTTTATACTATCAATTGTCATCCATTATGAAGCTAACACTTCAAGGTACATTCTAACACAAAATTACAGTTGACTTACATTAGCAAGATTAGTGTTTGATATAGTGATATTCATTTTCCTATTGATTTAAGGGCATATGGTTGGAATGTGAAATCGTATAAGGCATCAAATTTTGTGAGTAGACTTTAGCATGTGTGTGGAAGAAGGAAGATAATGCAATGATATGCATTGTGCCATGAGTGCTCCATGATTGATAAGCTCACATAGTATATGCATAATAGCAAGAAGATTGAGCACAAATGGTGATAGCCAATATAATTTCCACATGGTAGTTTTGCAGAAGTGATAGATGTCAATCAAAAAGGACCAATAGTTAATTGTTGCATGGCATTGGATGATCCAATCAATATTAACTACATTTTTTAGATTAGCAATAGATTTTATGTCTTTCATGCATTAGACAAAGTTTAAAAATCTTGAATGTTGAAGCAAACTACATTAATAAAAATTGGCTGGTTTTGGCCACTAGAATCTCATTATAAAATTTAAAGAAAAGTTTAGTGTAAATAGTCAACGCCTTCTTGTTGGCATTACAATGTGAATTGAATCTAAATATATAGTTAGGTTTGAATAACTATATATTTTATCTATAAATTTGTAATCTTTATCATTCAAATAATTGAAAATCATTGTTCTCATACCATCTCCTTTTTTTTTCTTCCTTATTGTAAGTGTGTTCTTCATTATGAGTCTCCTTGATATATGATTGGGTATACCTTCACTTGGGACCTCAAATTAAATTTGTATCAAGTTTGGCTCTCATTGCCTAAGGTTTGGCTTGTGGAGAGGTGAAAGCATCACATGACATTGATAAGAGTTTACAACTAAGCAATTTATATCGTCCATAAAATTCGAGGATGGGTAGAAGATAGTGCATGGTCATTGTGTAGAAGGTGTGTTGTTCATTTTTTTATAGGAGGAGTGTTGAGGAAGGAGACAATGAAAATAAAGGAGTTATTATCAAGAAATGAGGAAGGAACTAAGCACATAGAATATAAAATCTGAAAAAAAATTGGTGTGACCTCTATAAGATGTTGGAGGAAACGAAGAACACTCAACAAAGAGATATGGGTGTAGGCTAGAGTGATGATGAGGCACAATCTATGCACATGAACATGGTTGATGAAGAACCAACTAAGAGTTATAATGAATAATCTTTCCATGGTTTCCATAGAGTTAATAGACACCATACATATACTTGTATCATATTCAAGTATAAAATCACAAATCTCATTGATAATAATATGCTTCATGTTGATGATTTGAATGACGGGGAAAATTGTTTGGTTCCTCCACTAAAACAAAATTAAAAATTTATGCTAATATTTTCCATTACATACAAAATTTGATAATATTGAGCACTAATAGGTATTGAATCATCCTACTAATTATATGATGTATACAAATACAAGTAAAGATCCTATGAATACAAATCATGTTTGTTCCTCTTCCCACATTTCTAAAAATACATTTATGGATATTACTCATAAAATTTCACCTAGTTATGTACCTTCATAATTTCATTTTATGAGGAGATCCAAAACCACAATTATTATGGTCCACTTTATGGTCATGGTTTCCTTTGTGGTAAAAAATGTGAAGGTATTCACATTGATCTAAGTATTTAGTATAACACATGCACATAGAAGAATTTTATATAATTTAAAATTTAGCATCAAACAATTATACACATGTATGTGTTGCTCTAAACATAACCAATGACATTATTGTGGACACTTTGGGGAGTATCAACCTTCCTCTTGACATCAAGATTAAGGAGGTGGATGCATTTTTCCATATCATTCCATAATTAGATAGATCTTATATTTTACTTGGGAGACCTTAGTTGCAATAATTAAATGTGATATCTTCTATGATACATCAACATCTAAAATATGTTTGTGAAGAGAAAATTAGGAAAGTGAAGAGAGATACATATGTACCTATTTTCAAGTCAACTAGTGTGAGGCCACTGAATCAATTCCCTATTAATATAACTAGGGATTTTATTTTTATAGCTAGTAACAAAGTATCTTGTAATAGAGAATTCATTACTTAATGAGAAGTGTATCTTATATGAATTTACTTGACTACTTCACCTTATTCGAATTCCATGGCTAAGGTATTAACCCTATAATTCATGTGGCATAATGGATATAGACATGACCACCAAATAAGACTATTTATAGTTTATTTATTTATGTTTACAAACGTAGAACATTCTGGAAGTGTGTGTTGGTTGTTGGACATAGGAATAAGACTATCTTGAAACTATAAGTATACTCTAGAGTCCATACACATCTCGGTAATATATGTTTAATGATATGCTGTCATAAGCTTTTCTTATATGTATGATTATTGTTTAAATTGTTATTATTCCTAAGGTAGTGTTAATTGTTTTTAGAATAAAAAGATATTATTATTTGATTAACAAAGCAACCAAGAAAGAGACTGTCCTTAGGTCTCTGAAGTAATGGTGGGGACTTTTTGTGTTCTTTCTCTGTTGTCCCTTCTTTCCTAACCCTTCTGGTCTTTTTTGCTTGATTGCTGCTAGTTTTTTCTCGGGCAGCTGTTTTTTTGGTGGAACTTTGGTGTTCTCTTCGCTATTTTGCAAACTTTGTGGTTTTGGGTCCCTGTAAAACCCGTTTTACCCTTTTATCAAAAACAAAGCAACCAAACAAATCATTATTAATAGTCATGGTTTTAATTGAAAAAGGGTTGTGTCTGCATGGTAGGAAAAAGGTTACATTTGAGGGTATCCAAGAAAGAGGGTAGTACATGATTTTACATAGGTTTACATTATGGAATGAATCATAACCATGCATTTTCAAGATAATATCACTTTTTGGTTGAGAAGACAAATTCTCATTGTGTGAGGAGAAGATGGGGTGAGAATGGGTGTGTTTCAAAGTTAGTTAAAATAACCAATCAATCATGCTCTTATTGAGTCTTATCCACAAAGTAAAACAATGGATCTGTTATCATTAATTGGACAATAAACATTTTGGGCAATAATGCTATTTTGTGTAAAATTTAATTAACAATCGAAGTAATTATTCTTAATACTTGCATTTAATTATGAGGTTTAATGATAATGAAAGTGACACCATGATTGTTATTTCTTTGTCATTAGAGAATACCATTAATAATTTGAATGGATTGAACAATAATGAAACTACTATTGTTAATAATACTGATAACCTTGCAATAAAGATAAAATAGTAGTCATATTTAAATAGACAATAAAAGTATTGCATATATTAAGAAATTTGATGTAATAAAAATAATAGTAAGGATTATTATTATAGGTGAATGAAAAAAGAAAGAATTAAAAGCAAATAAATAAAATCTTGTCACCGTTAAAACAATAGAATTAGGTGTGGGAGGTAGAATATGATTTGTTATTTCTGCTTCCAAGGAAGCCTGCCCACCATGATGATCTGAGAGCAACTAAGGAAAAAAAACTTGAAAACTCCCTCAAGTAAGTATTCTGAAACTTTGACTATTGTATAAATTTACCTGTTGGTTAAATCTGTGAATGAGTAATATGATTTTGGTGAACTCTCTCTCTCTATATATTCTGAGACTTATTATTTTGATTGGTAACCTTGGGATCTATGTAGTTGGTCAAATCCATGTTGTGTGAAAAGGTCAAAAATTCATTATGGCCCCTTCAAGTGAATCGATCTTGTGATTTTTACGTTTATGCATTACATTTGATGATATCTGCTTTACGCACTCCTACTCCTGTTTTGGGACCTTAATATTTGTTAATGGTACACCCTCCTCTATGCCTTAATAGATGCCCAAAATCTTATTTTTTCTTAGGCATGAATTATAATATTAATTTACTGTCAAGTCTTGGCAATGGTAAGGGTTGTGGAATTCGATCTTACACCCGCACATTTAATTTGCTGGAAAGTTTCTTTAGCCTCTGTAATAAAACCATTTTGCACATATCCTGCAATCATGGCAGTCCATGAGTCCACATTTCTTTGAAGCATTCTATCAAATAGTTCACGTTCCTTGTCTATGTTTTTGCATTTTTGCATACGGGTCTACTAGGGCAGTTGCAACTACGACGCCTGGTAAACTAACCCCATCTATATGCTATGACTGATGTCCATATCCTACTTCAGAAAATACAAAAAAAAAAGCTCTCATTCTGGCGTAGGCAGAGTGGATGCTAGAAAAGGTTGGAGAATTTGGCGTTACACCGACCAATTGCATTTGCTTGAAAGTTTCTAAAGCCTCTTCAACAAACCCACTTTGTGCATATCTTGCAATCATTGTAGTTCAGGATGAATTTGGATTATATTTAAAAATTGAATTGCGAAATGAAATTCTTCTTTCGATTATGTTTTTATGGATTTTCAAATCTTATTATGAGTAGTTAGAGAAGTCAGAATTTAGATATCATCTTTTCCTTTCCTTTTTACAACTTGTCTCAGAAAATACTGCAAGGTATTTTTATGGTCGTAATGTTGTTTTACTTTTATATGAACCGTTTAATAATATAAACTTCCATATTGTGCTCTTGATATTATTAATACCACCAACAGAGAGTGAAAATACCTCATGGATTTAAAAGCTATGACAAAATAAATGAGGAATTAAAGAAAACAAAAAAACATAAGGAAATAAAATAAGATAAAACTATAACAGCAATGAAGGGTTACGAATGAGATGTGGGAGAACTCCTGTCTAAGGCTCCACGATGGCACATGCCATTTTGTCTTGATTCTAAAAAGAAAAACAAAAAAATCAGTATGGAAATCTTTAGGGTTAAGATATTCCCATATTCTAAAGGAAGAGGTTTTTTTCTTAAACTAAATTACTAGCTTCTGTTTCACTATATTTCCTTTATTTTCTCTTAAGGAATTATACTATTATGTTTATACGTGGGAAATATTATACTATCACTTTATTCTTATAATCTTTTTTAAATTATTTCCTAAAATAAATTTAATATAAGGGTAAGTAAACAACTAGATAAATAATAATCTTTCATAAATAAATAATTATATAAAAGTATATTTTGGTAACAAAGTTCACATAGGGAATTGGAGGATTAAACATGAAGTATTGTTTGCCCTACTCTCTCTTACACGTTTGTTTTAGGATAAGCCATAAATTAATTTGTTTTTATGCAAAACTATACTTTTTAGAGAACATTAAATGTATTTATCCATTCATAGGTATGAAAATTGAGTAAGTAATTTAACACTATTGAAGATTGGTGAAATATACATATTCTTGGTGGATTACCACCCTCACATGCATTATAAAAAAATGAGAGTTATTATCTTAAACATATTTTAGTTATTTATTTATGTATTTATCTAATCTTCATTCATTCTATTATAATGATCAAGTTGCTATCAATTGGCCAGAAAGAGTTAAGTTAAAATTATAATGTGTGTCTTATGCAAAGTTACCAATAATTGGTGTAATCAAGCTATCATTTTGGATAACATTTGAGCTCTCTATTGTTACGATAGTAGTTATTTCATAAGGCTCGTTATGGTCTATCTAGTTGATATAGAATTCCAAACTTTTTTTTAATTTAATGACTAAGAATATGAGGATAAATTCTTGATTATATATTTAAACTATAATTAATAGACATGATACATAAAATTTATAACATTGAATCCTAAGTATATCATTTGGTGATTATTAAATGATAGTCATGGAAGGTGTTAATATTAGGATAAATCCCTCTATTGCTTTTACCTGTCTTTTCCCTTTATAGTAAGAGGAGCTCACGTAGATTAACCTGGTTGTCTTTTCTATGTTTTTATTGTGAAATTAATGGTGAGTTCAACTCTAGTATGATAAATTTATTCTTCAAAGATGTTAAAAGTTGTGATTACTGATTCAGATAAATATAGCTTCAAGTTTACCATGTAACACCTTATATTCTTTTGTTCTCATTTTCGTCAAATATAAGGGTTGAATATTTAGTTTGGTTGTTCATGAGGATTTCATGTGTTATTTAGTTGTTTTAGAAGATTCTTGGTAGATCCTATATGTTGGTCGAGTCATAACCCTTGACCTGGATCTATTATTACCGATTATTACAATGCGGAGAGGTGTTAGTGGTTTGTGTTGGAAGTTGATGTGAAACCATCTTTTTTTTTTTACTCAACGATTATATTCCTTTGTTATCCAACGATGGGGGAGATGGTTGAAGTCTAGTGTCGAACTACGATGCCTTTGTGAAATATATATGTAGGCAAGGTCATCTGAGATGAGCCCCCGAGGACTAGGTCTGGCCCTTAGGATTTGTTCTCTTATTATTCTTTTGATTACTACTGATATATATATATATATATATATATATTATATGTTATATGTTATTGTTGACTTATGACTTATATAATGTTTCAAATTCATTTTGGGTTGGTTGAACTATTTAAGTCTACCTTGGAGATGTGGATTCCATGTCTCGTATGGAACTGACCATGGTGGTCTAAATTTTTTAGTTATCTAACCTATAGAATTATAGTTTATGATTGGTCAAAAGTTGTATGCCTTCTTGTAGTGCCTGCCTTGGTAGAAAACTTGTGAGTTTTGCAAGAATAAGTGAACGAAATTTGGAATTTATGTTTTGTCTTTAACTATTTTTCACGTGTTAAATTTAGGGCATTACAACTAGTCCAAACTTAAAAATTATGTGGTCACTCTCAAGGATATCTGTTATGACAAAAAATGTTTAAGGAACATCAAGTAGGAGCTCCTTATGAAACCAAAGATAGAATTAATAAATTATAACAAATTCATGTACAACAAAATAATTAAGAAAAAATAATAAGGGGGAATAAAGAGAAAATGAAGCTCTCTTCATTACTTCCTAATACTCCTCTAGCAAAAAAATCAACTTATACCTCTTGTCCTCCACCAATAAATAAAGAATAACATAATTCCATTCCTTCATATGTACCAAAGCAAGGATGATTTCCTCCATATGCTCCAAAGAAGAATAATAAAACAACTTTAAAAAATCCCCATGCCACCTCTTTTTAAGGTGTTACTTTCATATGGGTTCTGAAGAAAAAGTAGAATATTCAAAAAGAACAATTGAATCTAACCCCACAAGTGCAAAAATAATATTACAAATGGTATTTCTCCTATTCTACATATATCAAGCACATTCAATGACATCATATCATAATGATATTCAAAACATTAAAGGTGGTTGCAAACAACATAAATAATATGAGAGCAATCTATTAGATAGATTAGCATCTAATATTATTGGTTGAGATTTGAAGCTTCTATACTTTGCATACATATCTATATGCTTTATATTACTTTGATGGCATCCCCCATTTGGGGGGCATATCTTATGTCCTTTTTCACTGCCCTACTATATCGATAAAAAGCTTCAAAAATATTCTATAAGATTGTAACTATAACGATTATATTTAGCATTTTTTATCACGTGCTACTAACATAATATTTCTCATAATGAGTGCAATATTTTTAATATATTCCACATGATTTAAATGATTATGATTATATTTTAGAGTCAAGTCACTTCACATTTGAAAATGATGTTGGATAATCTCAATGACATTTTTTATCACTATAAGAATAAGGAACATTAAATAGTTATTTCTTGTAGACAAAATGCTATAGAATTTATTGATTGTACCAAATGAATCTATGACAAAGTGTAGTGCCCTCTGAACTGACCTTTCTCGATGTTCGAATAAGTGTCTATTGGTGATTTTGTTGTTTATTGTGTTAATGAATTTTGTGGTGGAATTAATATTTTAAATGGCTTTGAGTGATCTGTTAATTAAATTAAAAAAAAATTAGAATTAAAATAATAATTAAATAAAGAAATTTTATGAATTCTAAAGTAAATAGTTTATTATCATATAAATAAATTAAATTGCCTTGTAAAAAGTATTGTATCTAAATTGTATTTTATGGTAATTGATAATCTATTATCATGTGAAAATAATTATTTATATATGGTAAAACAATGTTATTTTTAAATAGATCAATGTGATAAGATTTTGAACTGACGTTAAAATCAAGTAAAAAGATGGAAACATTTTCATGCACGAGTATGCACGTCCTTGAACTGTCGAAAAGAAAGTGAGGCCAATTGGAGCTTTTATGAGATTTCTTTTAGATTTCTATTTTGGGGGGAAATCCTTATCACTGCGGGATTTTTCCATTATCTAGGGGAGATGGGTGGTTGATAGTGGGCAAGTGAAACTACATACGGAATATACTGAAGGAAGCCGATAGGGAACTTAGGGTTGAACTATGTCATCTTCTATACTCATGCTTTAATGGTTGCCCCTACTCACTGCATGCTGGGGAAATTGATATGGAGGCAATTTAGTATTGCATGACATCCTGAAGGAAATCGGAACCCCTGGCACCATTCAATACAAGGACTGTTTGAGATTAAGAAAGGGAAAAGGCCATACTATCAAGGTGATAGCAAAAACGCATCTTTCTTCGGCAATATTGGATTGTCTCCTCCAAAAGCTAGAAAAATCATATTGGGAAGGATGGGATTGGTTCGGAACGAAGTTAGCAAATCTGTAATGAATTATACCACTATAGCTCATCATTTTGGGGGAAGCTATTGGGGATTTCTTGGTCTGTGCTCTCACATGCAAGACTGCCGAGCGCAATTGCGCTATTCTTAAAAACATCTGACCATTAGATACCTTCTTGGGAGAGGAGATCGAAGAAGCTTTGGGGTCGAGAGAAAGAAGTGTGGTGCAGAGGGGGATCTTTTTGGGCCAGGAAGGAGAAGGGAAGAAAGAGGACGAAGAGAAGAGTTACCTGAAAATGTGCAAGGTCACAGTTGGAGGAAGGTGGGACAAGAGAACAAAGTAATTCCTTGAAGACCATGAAGACATTTGCAGGTACACAAATCTTTTGTCCATAGCAATAGTATGGTCTGCAAATATCTATTTACAATTAAATAGTGTTCTATTTTTATAAAGACTATGGTATCAATGTTAGCATATCTGAGGAACTCCAATTAAGTTCTTAAATCATTCGTCCTTCAGATGCTCAGAATTCTTTGTCGAATGCATATTTTGAGGTTTACAATTGCGTAGTAGTTTCTTATTGTATCTTGTTTCTGTCCAATGATCCTCTTAAGACATATTGTTTTTTTTTTTTGGCGTGCCATTTCCGCTCAATCACCTTATCAGTTAGATCGAGAGCAGAGTATAGGTCGAATTCTTCTCATTGTAAGTCGTAATTTTAACCAAACTTTCTATAATCTGCCTTTAAAGGTATGAGTCGACCAGTGTGACTAGAGTTATGTCTTGAAATTCTTGAAATCATCTATCAGTTGAGTTGCATGTTGTTCTTGTACCTTATCTTCTTCAACTTCTTCGAAGCTTTCGAACGTTTCATGTACCATGAATTACTTCTTACCCGTAAGGTCTTATTTTAGCAATTAAATAAAGAATGGTATCTTGATCAACATATCCCTATTTTATTTTTGCGCCTGCATGTCTCCTAGGTGTTTCTAATATATCATAATGATATGTACTATCTGCTTGAACTCGTAAACCTACATGCAAGATTTCCCCGATCATTGAGATTCCTCACATGGCCAGAATGTCTTAGTCGCTCAAGAAACTTGTAATCATCATTCAAATCTTTCCTCCAAGGGTCTCTTCGCCCATTCTAAGTAATATATATACCTGAAGATTATGCTAGCTATTCCTTTAGATATTGTTGGTTTGATCTCTCCCTTCGTTGTAGATCACTTGGGTTGTCAATCTCTGTATGGTATACGTCTAGTTCATTGCCTCTAGGTTTTCGATACCATTGCTATTTATCTTTAAATAAAGTCACAGGGTTGCATACATCTTTAAAGAAAACATTTATATACATATAGAACCTGCCTTCTTATTTGATTCTGGTTCCCTTCGATGCTTACATTCACCTAACTACTCCTGCGTAGAATTGCATTTGCTATTGCATTGTCTGACAATTTCCTGCAATCTTCTTGTGCGTGGCCTGTAACCATGGTATTGCTGGTTTTATTCAGTGTAACTTGTTTTGTATTCATTTTATGCATTGCAATAAGTTCTTAACTCCTTTAGTGAATATAAGTTTGGCGGATATTCCTCTTACCTTTCTTTTCCAACATCTAGTTTCTGCTTTGATAAATTTGATAGGTTGGATAGGTTGGCAATGTAACAGTAGATTAAAAAAATGATCTCTTTCGAATGATGAGATGGATAATCTGCAACTAGAATAACAATGTTAATCTTAATCTAAATAATAATCTAAAATCAAACAACAAAGAACAAAGAAATACACTAAACAAACTAAATAAATTAATGGAAAACTCTCACCGAATATGCGTTCACCCCTTCGAATTATCTTGATTGTTCTTCTCCATTTTGCCTTTTCAGTATTCTTGCCATCAGATTTCTATGTTTGAATGCAAGTATAACTTCGTCGAGTGTCTAAGCAAAATATCGAAGATAAGTCTCTTCTCAAAAGTGTGATTTCGGGAGGAGGAATAATAATTATGACAGGTCATTTTATAGATTTTGGGTTTTTGAATGATTGCCTCAGATTAAAAGAGAGATCGATGAATGAGATTGAAGAATGTCATGCGATATGAGTTTTGTCTCAGATAGAACGTGAATTAGAACACGAGTTAGAACACGAGTTCAAAAAAGACTGCAGATAGAGACTAAGTTAGAACGTGAGTTAGAACACGAGTGCGGGATCCTAATCTCCAAAAATAGAAGAAATAGACTTTGTATGCAAAAAAAAAAGTTAGAACTCGAAGACTAATGCATTCAAATGCAAATAGGAGTTAGAACTAGTTAATCGATTAGTTGTGACGGAGAGTCTTCTCACAGAGATAAACAAGTGTTGAATCCATAAATAACTGGAGAACTAAAAATAGATCTCGAGTTAGAAGGTGAGTGAATGACTTAGATAACTAAATGATAGAGGAATGTGACATAAATAATTAAATATGAATTAAATGTTAATTTAATTCAACATTCGAAAATAAGAGACTTTAATTAAATAAAGAAAGTAATTTATTTAATTTGACTGTTTGAAAAGGATAATATGAATAATTAAATAATAAATATTTAATTATAGATAAAGGGGATTAAATGAATAATTAAATAAAGATATCCAATTATAGTTGGAAAAGTATGATAAAGGGGTAATTAAATAATAAATTATTTAATTGATAGATAAAGGGGGAAGAATTAATTAGTTCGCAACATAATTAAATAAATTATTTATTTAATTAATCAAGTTGAATAAAGGTTAATGAATTAATTAAAAAAGGGTATTTAATTAATAGAGGAAATATATGTTAAAAAGGTTAATTAAATAATTAACATTATTTAATCAAGACCACAGACTATAGAAATATTATGTTGAATGTGTACTCGCAGGCCTAGACCAATTTTCGGTATCTACAGTTTGCCCATCTTTGATACAATGTTGGTACAGCATTGTATCAAAGAAAATATGCCCCGATTGTGCCCCAACATGAAACAGGTTAAGGTATGCTCTCTCGAAAAAATTGACAAATTTTTGAAGTTTCAAAAAAATTAGAAAATATTCTCGATAAGTCAATTTGATAGTCAGAAATGCTATGGTGTTGACGGAAATGAATTTGGAGTTGATATGGACGAATATGGGTCATTTGAAGTTGAAATGTTAAGCGACCAATAGAGTAGGTTAGAAGAAATGCCATTTCAAACCCTACCTATAAATAAGAATTAGGTCTAAAACTAATTCATTTGCATCCGGAGGAGTTAGAAAAAGAGGAGATTTGCTCTGACTAGCTGACAAAAATGGCATCCATTCCATATGTTGCGCATTGTGGTTATCAGATCTAGACTTTCAAGAGGCCAGTCGACGCAGGACCACCGGTATTTACCCGAAAATGATTTCTTGAAAATTATGTTTGCACGTAGTTTTAGGTGTTTGAAAATCAATATGCAAATGCGGTTCGTCATGAATGATGCATATGCCACTGTATTCGTCGCATTTGACTGCAAAATGATGTATGTGCTAAAACACGCCTAGGCTAGGTTAGGCAGTTTAGGGATTAAATGCATTTGAATTATAATGCACCACATTTGTGTTTATGCAACACATATGCATTAGGAATAGACACATGTGGGGTAGTGAACCGCATATGCAGTAGTGAAATTCATATGTTGTAAATAGGTAGGCTATAGAAAATGCACCGCATGTGTAGTAGGTTGAAAGGGGTGTGCAAAATATGTGACGCGTATGTAATATGCACCGCAAGTGAGGCTCTATGCAACACATTTGCAAAAATGCACTGCATCTATGAAAGTGAGCCGCATTTGATTGGTAAAATTTTTGAAAAACTTTTCAAAAGAAAACTTGAAAATTCTTAACATCATGGTTTAAATGCATGTGGTTTTAGATCTGATATATACGCAGGAGTCATGACCAGACACATTCGATCTGAGAGATCATTTGACGAGTGCAAAGATTCGGCTATTATGGAGACTAGGTCTACGCCACTATTTGTCAATGCCCACTCTTCAAGAGAACAGGGGTATGTTGATGACATTATGTGAGCAATGGCATTCTGAGACATTGTCCTTTCATTTACCGACTGGGGAGGCCACTGTCACATTGGAGGATGTGTATAGGATCTTGAGACTACCAATTAGAGGAGAGTGGGTTATGTATGATACCCAGTGAGGATTGATCGAGTTAGCGAGGTTCTATCAGGTCGACGACATCAGTAGGCTTGGTATCGAGCACTATGAGATTAGATGGCCAGTTTTAGAAGACTCTCTGTCACAACTAGTTGATTAACTAGTTCTAACTCTTGTTTGCATTCGAATGCATTAGTCTTCGAGTTCTAACTTTGTCTTTTGCATACAAAGTCTATTTATTCTATTTTTGGAGATTAAGATCTTGAACGCGTGTTCTAACTCATGTTCTAACTTAGTCTTTATCTGCAGTCTTTCCTAAAATCATGTTCTAACTCGTGTTCTAACTCACGTTCTATCTGAGACAAAACTCATATCGCATGGAATTCATCAATCTCATCTGTATCCACGAGTCGCATCTGCTAAAAACACCGACACATCCGTCATCACAAACCGCATCCCCGAAGTCACAAACCACATCCACCTGTCAACAAAATTCATGAACCGCATCTGCCTGTCAACATCGAACCACATATGTGGCTCCAAAAACTGCATCTGCCTGGTAAATCTTTTTCACATTTTTATTGATTTCTGTGCATCCATATTTTTTGTTTTCGCTTTTTAGGTTGTTTTGATTTTCGCTAATGTTTGTTTCAGTTGTGTTAAGGTGGAATAACATAGTGTTTGCAAGATGAAGCATAGAAGACAATGAACTACTGATAAATTTGCATGTAGGACCTAATTCCTTTATATTTATTTATTTATTTAAGCAAGCTTTTTTTTGGTAGCTAGATAATCGTCGTGTGGGTTAAAATGAATTTTCTGATTGATATATAGACAATTATCGTTTGGATTAAAAAGAACCACTATCTTTTTTGTCTGGTGCGTTGCACGTATTTGTCACCCTTACGATTCAGTATATCAAAGTATCCTCTCCCCTTGTGCAGTCATGTGATCTTGGGTGTAAGAGAAACGGTTACTAACTCTAAAACTTGGGCTTGTCTTGGTGGGAAAAAGTACTCACCCCAAGATGACTTAGACCGGTAACACGCTAAAGCCAAGTGACTTCCACCCGGTATATAAAAAATGGATTTTTGGGGAAAGCCCAGAAATCATGCTCACTATTTCGACGAGATGGATAGAAATGGACTCTCGCCAACGTTGGATAGTTCCCCATGAATGGAATGCCCTTATTAAACACCTTGTTGTAGAGTTACCAAAATCCTATCTACTTGTTGGCGCAACAGGGTTGGCTTTATGAAGCCGTCTTACATTCTTACGGTTTATGTGTGAAAATGAAATGTATGCCATGGGAGTTTCATGATTACAGTAGCTTGGCTGCCCCGTATAAGTGAGTTCCATGGAGGGGAGCCAGTGGGGTCAAGCTACTAGTCATTTGCCATAAATATGTGTAGCTGGAGAAATCTAAGTAAGAACTCAACAAGTATTGTCCTAAAAGCCTAGGTTGTAAATGTTTTTCGAATCTTGACAGTCCTTTCATCACAAAACTAAAAATACATTGATTGTTGTGTTTGTTCTCTGTTGTATTCATGAAAAACTTGATCAAACAAACAAAGTCAGACAACAACTTTTGAGAAAATTTCAACTATCATAAAATCGAGTCGCAATTGTTTGTTTAAACACCGCATCTGTTAGGGGAAAAACTGCATGTGTCTATCAAAACATTCATCATTCACAGTTTGGATACCACGAGTCGCAACTATCACATTTTGAGTCGCATGTGTGCATGCAAACCGCATCTGTCAGTTATTGAGCCGCAAGTGTCTATTAGAAAATTTAGGTTTACAGAGTCCAAAATTAGAACCGCATGTGTATCGGTAAACCGCATGGGTATGTGCAGGATCATCATGGAAAAAATAGGTCCTTAAGTGGCAATAAAAAGACAAAAAATCAGAGTTAGACAACTTGACGTAAACATTTGAATAAGTTATCTATATTATTTCAAAAAAATGTAAAAGTAGAATATGTAGAAAATTGAATATAGTTTCTAAACTACTAGACCTTTATTTAAAAAAAAAAAAATCTATTTGGTGAAAATTTGAAGTATCAATGCAGTAGTATTTAAATTTCAAGGTAAAAATAAGAAGTAAGTGTCTGTCTGATCACCCTAACCAAAATAAAATGATAATATTTTTTTATAGGCTTTTAGATATAAGTAGAGGACTCATGTCCCAATGTGATGCATATTTTTTTATAATTCTTTTTCATGTAAATAATTAATTATGAATTTTTTATTACAAATTTTAAAAAATATAAAAGCTCGTCTGTCCAACCACCTTAACTTGGTCAAAAATTCATGAAATTCAATTTTATTTTTTTTAATCCTATAGTATTAAAATCATACAATATGACACATGTTTCGGACTCAAAAAATGTGATACCATTTGAAAGTTATAGATTTTTTTCAATCAGCCTATCAATCAGGACTTTATTCGTAATTCTAATAGAAAATGAATAATAATTATTTATTAAATTCAAAGTAAAGCATAATTTATATTGGTGGAAAGCTAAGAATATCCTGTAAAAACCCTTTTCATTTCATCAATTTTGGGTAAAAAAAAAGTTGTCAACCACATGGGCCATCAAATGGCTTACATATCGCCACTTTTTGGCCCATCATGATCCTACACATACCCGCATTTGTCATAGGGAAAACCGCAACTGTAAGAAACACCACATGCACTATCAAAAATCGCATCTGTCAACATTTGAACTACAACTGTTAGGTGAGCCGCATTTGCCTGTCAACAGAAAACATCAAAAACCGTGAGCTAAGTCCAAAACATCATTGTCACTATTCGCTTTAGGTTCTTAAGATCAACCTTGGATTAGAAACTGGTAAATTTGGCTCAAAAACCTTGCATCATTAGGTGTCATATACATCTTAGTCACAGTAAATGTCTTAATCATAGTAATCCTAAGTCGCATGCATATAGATCCTTCCTAGGAAATTGCATATCACAGAATAGATAACTTTCCTCGTCATTGGAAACGTTCATGTTTCGGTTTGTCACAATCATTGAACCTAGTCACTTTAGTCCCATCTAGTGGATCTTTTAAGCTCAACAGTCTAGTTTAAAAAATTCACCTTGTCAACTATCCTTGTCATACAATCAGGTTCCTTGGTCAAAAATAAATCATTGCATGCATTTATTCCATAGGTGGTAGGTTATACCCATCTTAGACTCATTTATCATCATAGTCTACTCGAAATTTTGCATATTGTCCATCCTATCATACGTCATTTTAGTATACGTCTTTTTAGAAACTATTTTAGCAACATCATTTATTGTAAAAAAAAACCAAAAAACATAGACATAGGTCATATCAGTTTTTAGACATAGTCTACATTACCCCTTTTTGAGAAACTTTTTCATGGTCGAAACAAGGTGTAAAAAGAAACACAAAGCAATGACAGACCCCAACGAATTCATCAATTCATTCAAAAACCAACCATCAAGAAGTAAATGACCACACAAGCCTTTGCTTGAAAAACACGTCACTAGAGACACACATGGGAAAATTTACATAGAAGACATAGATGCAATAGAACAAGATCCTGAATTTGCATCTTTTATGGATGAATGTTTGGCAAATGATCTCCAACAATATCTAGCTAAGTTGCTAGTAGAAGGTGCCAAACTACCCATAGGATTTGATATTCGTACTTTGCAAACAAAGTCTACTCAACCAACGTAAACTACGACGTCAACTATTTCTATTCCCCGAATTACCGCATCGATACCAACTGGCATACCAACTCAAACATTGTCAATTGTAAACACAACCCCTTTCAACATAACACAAGGTTTACAATTTACTGTGGGAGCAACTTCCTCCAACCCCTTTGGCACCAACACGACTAGTAAGAGATCCAAAGTTGGCGGGAATATACCTATACCAAATCAAATCATTCAGACAGGAAGAATTCATATACCAAATCAGACCATTCAGACAGGAAGCGTTCCTATACCAACTCAGACCATTGAGACAGGGAATATCCCTATACCAAATCAAAACATTCTAATAGGATATATTCCCTCACCCAATCACAACCCGTCACAAAACATGGCGTATCAAAACACCTACATTGATCCAAACAACACAAACACCATGTCCTTGACGCAAGTCGACGTCCTTCAAAACCAAATGCAAACTCTTCAACAACAGATGCACAACATGTCTATGTCAGGCAAACGAACTATCTCAGTGCAAGACCTATGTCCATGTCCATTTGACAAAGCGCTTTATATGACACCTTTCCCCCATGGATACATTATACCGATTTTGCCTAAGTATAATGGGAGAAAGAATCCTTTAGAACACATTAGAGAATTCTCAATAGCATGCATGGACATATCATATGACCCCACATACTTGATGAGACTATTTCCACAAACCCTTGTCGGGATAGGACTGGAATGGTTTTCTAAATTACCATATGGTATACGATCCTGGGGTGAATTAGTTGAGAAGTTTGTTGAACATTTCTCCTTTAACATAGATAATGAAGTAACAATAGCAACCTTGTGCCACATGACACAAGAAGATGGCGAAAATTTCACCACTTTCTTCCAGAGATGGAGAAGTCTAGCTAGCAGATATCCAGTTGAAATACCGTAAAAGCAAAAGGTCATGATATTCCTAGAGAACATCAACCCAAAACTGCGAAGTGATTTAAGGGTACACTATTGTACTTCATTCTCAGACTTGGTACAAAACGTCATCATCCTTGAGAAAGGCCTTATAGACAAAGGAGAAATTAACGTACCAGGCAAGAATCTGGTTGTCCAACATCAAAACGCACCAAATGATAGAAACAAATTCTAGTCTAGAAACAAAAATGTTACAAATGACAGCATTGTTGATGCTAAACACGTACATACGGGACCAGTTATCACACTTAGAGGTTACAATTCCAATCAAGACACGATGAATAGTCCAGATCAAACAACCAACTATGTCCAAAATTCACAACAACAAAGACCACAACAAAGGAGATTTCCTATACATGAATTTACACCTTTAGGACAACCAATCAAGACTATTTTCAAAGAGTTGATTAAACATAATCTCATCAAACCTTTGGAACCAAGAGAGTATAATCCTGGATAGTTCAAACCTTCATGGTGGGATGATAACTCTTTTTGTGACTATCATCGAACGAAAGGACACAACCTACAACAATGTCGCCTACTCAAGAATATTATACAAGAAATGCTGAAAATGAAACCATAGAGGTCAGTGGGCAAAAAAATACCAAAAACAGTAATCATAAGGTCTTCACGGACCCGTTACATGACCACACAAAAGGAAAAGCCTCCAGTTCAGGACCTAAGAATAATCCATCAGCCAATTATAACAATACCAAGTATGACTATGGTAAAGGAATGATCATAAATCACCTCCGAGTCACAAATGAGAAAGTCAATACCATCATCATTAAGAAGCATCCAGAATGTAATGTGAACACACGCAGAACTAAGATTACTATTCCTAGTCCTTCTTCTGAGCCACCTACGCAAGCTTCCATGTTTAAGTACAACCTTCTTGATTAATTGAGTAAAACCCCCGCACAAATATCTATCTTGGAATTGTTGACTTTATCACCTGAGCATCGAGCCATTCTTGACAAAGCTCTACAAAACACAACTGTTCCTACAGACTTAGATGTCAATCATTTCGAGGAAATGGTGGGATATTTGACCAACTCGCATCATGCCACATTTTCCCAACAAGATTACTCAACTCAAAAGTCTGATCATAATGACCCCTTACATCTTGAAGTCCCAGTCCATCAAAATAAAGTCCGATGAGCCTTGGTAGATGGAGGAGCAGGTTTGAACCTGTGTACCCTAAAATTGGTTAAGGGATTAGGATTCTCAGAAGACTATGTAGATACCTCTAAGAGTATAGTCATCAAGGCTTACGATGATGAGGAAAGATCATCCAAAGGAGTTGTCACACTCCCTATCAGAATTGGCCCAGAAATCATGAACACCAGCTTACAAGTCTTGGATCTCACCCTTCCATACAACTTGTTGTTAGGTAGACCTTGGATACACGGAATGAAAGCTACACCTTCAACATATCACCAATGTCTTAAGCTCCCATATAATGGCACAAAGATCACTATTGATGGTGATCTAGATCCTTTTCAGTATTGTACAAGCCTAAGGGAAATTCCACAATGACAAGAACTAGTTAACCAAGAAGCTTCATCATCCACTTTATCCCTATACGTTGACCCATCACGTCTCACTAAGTCCATTTCATTAAAACCACCATCATCCACTCCTAAGCTCGAGATCCAAGACAAGGGTTGTGGCGAATATAATATAAAGGCATCATACTATGTCAGTCATTTGATTCCACCTAAGGAATATGGCCTACCTATGGTAGATAGAAGACAGTCAGTGGTCATATTTCATGTTCCCCCTACCATGACATTGACCAAATGGGGAGAGTTAAGTGAAGAAATTATGGATCAAGGTGATTCCTGGTTGTATCAAGAAGAACATGAATACCCACCCCTGTTTATTCAAATAGCTAAGGACCAGTATGGAAAAGGCTTTAAGATAATGCAAAATGAAGGCTATGATGGGCACAACGGGTTAGGCCTATATCAAAATGGAAGGACGGAATCGATCACTATCTACCCATGACCAAAATACTTAGGGCTAGGGTGTCGACCACTTAGAATTGGGTTTCCTGGTACTTCATCACCATTTCAAGAGGAAGTGAGTGAATGCGCAGACATCGAGATATCTCATGAACCACTTCCCCCTGTTTACAATGAATACCCTTACTCAATTGATTGTGAATGGGATTCCCTTTCATCTACTAGTACCATGAACATAGATGCCCTATTTGGAGAACTGGACCTAAACATGAAACCTGTACTAAAACCATCTAGTCCTCGTCCTAAGAAACACTTGTCCAAAAAAGAAAGGAAAAATGAGGACTGAGTTGCTGAAATGTATAATATCAATGGTTCTCTTGCCATTCTTTTTTGGACAAGTGTTTCTTAGGATGAGGACTAGATGGTTTTATTACAGGTTTCACGTTTAGGTCCAATTCTCCAAATAGGGCATCTATGTTCATGGTACTGGTAGATGAAAGGGAATCCCATTCACAATCACTGAGTAAGGGGATTCATCGTAAACTGGAGGTTTGTCATAAACTGGGGGTTGGTCGTAAACTGGGGGAAGTGGTTCATGAGATATCTCGATGTATGCGCAAGCAAACACTTCCTCTTGAAATGGTGATGAAGTACCAGGAAACCCAATTCTAAGTGGTTGACACCCTAGCCCTAAGTATTTCGGTTGTGGGTAGACAGTGACCGGTTCTATCCTTCCATTTTGATATACTCCTAACCCACTATGCCCATCATAGCCTTCATTTTGCATTATCTTAAAGCCTTGTCCATACTAGTCCTTAGCTATTTGAATAGACAGGGAGAGGTATACATGTTCTTCTTGATACAACCAAGAATCACCTTGATCCACAATTTCTTCACTTAACTCTCCCCATTTGGTCAATGTCATTGTAGGGGGAACATGAAATGTGACCATTGACTGTCTTCTATCTACCATGGGTAGGCCATATGCCTTAGGTGGAATCAGTTGACTGATCCACTATGATGCCTTTATATTATATTCGCCATAGCCCTTGTCTTGGATCTCGAGCTTAGGAGCGGATGATGGTTGTTTGAATGAAATGGACTTAGTGAGACATGATGGGTCAACGTATAGGGATAAAGTGGATGATGAAGCTTCTTGGTTAACTGGTACTTGGCATTGTGGAATTTCCCTTAGGCTTGTACAATACTGAAAAGGATCTAGATCACCATCAATAGTGATCTCTATGCCATTATACGGGAACTTAAGACATTGGTGATATGTTGAAGGTACAACTTTCATTGTGTGTATCTAAGGTCTACCTAACAACAAGTTGTAAGGAAGGGTGAGATCCAAGACTTGGAAGCTGGTGTTCATGATTGTTGGGCCAATTCTGATAGGGAGTGTGAAAATTCCTTTGGATGATCTTTCCTCATCATCGTAAGCCTTCATGCTTATACTCTTAGAGGTATCTACACAGTCTTTTGAGAATCCTAATGCCTTAACCAATTTTAGGGTACACAGGTTCAAACCTACTCCTTTATCTACCAAGACTCATCGGACTTTGTTTTGATGGACTAGGACTTCAAGATGTAAGGGGTCATTATGATCAGACTTTTAAGTTGAGTAATCTTGTTGGGAAAATGTGGCATGATGCGAGTTGGTCAAAGATTCCACCATTTCTTCGAAACAATTGACATCTAAGTTTGTAGGAACAGTTGTGTTCTATAGAGCTTTGCCAAGAACGGTTCGATTCTCAGGTGATAAACTCGACAATTCCAAGATAGATATTTGCGCGGGGGTTTTACTCAATTGATCAAGAAGGTTGTACTTAAACTTGGAAGCCTGCGTAGGTGGCTCGGAAGAAGGACCGGGAATAGTAATCTTAGTTCTGCATGTGTTCACATTACATTTTGGATGCTTCTTAATGATGATGGTATTGACGTTCTCATTTGCGGCTCAAAGGTGATTTATGATCATTCCTTTACCATAGTCATACTTAGTATTGTTATAATTGGCTAATGGATTATTCTTGGGTCCTGAAATGGAGGCTTTTCCTTTTGTGTTGTCATGTAACAGATTCGTGAAGACCTTATGATCACTGTTCTTGGTATTTTTCTGCCCACCGACCTCTATGGTTTTGTTTGCAACAAAGTCTTGTATAATATTCTTGAGTTGGCGACATTGTTGTAGGTTGTGTCCTTTCGTTCGATGATAGTCACAAAAAGAGTTATCGTCCCGCCATGAACGTTTGAACTATCCAGGATCATACTCTCTTGGTTCCAAAGGTTTGATGAGATTATGTTTAATCAACTCTTTGAGAATAGTCTCGACTAGTTGTCCTAAAGGTGTAAATTCATGTGTAGAAAATCTCCTTTGCTGTGGTGTTTGTTGTTGTGTATTTTTGACATAGTTGGTTGTTTGATTTGGACTATTCATCATGTCTTGATTGTAATTGTAACCTCTAAGTGTGATAAATGGTCCTGTATGTACGTGTTTAGCATCAACAATGCCATCATTTGTAAAAAATTTGTTTCTAGACCAGAATTTGTTTCTATCGTTTGGTGTGTTTTGATGTTGGACAATCGGATTCTTGCCTAGTACCTTAATTTCTCCTTTGTCTATAAGGCCTTTCTCAAGGATGATTCCTTCTTGTGCCAAGTCTAAGAATGAAGTACAATAGTGTACCCTTAAATCAATTCGCAGTTTTGGGTTGATGTTCTCTAGGAATATCGTGACCTTTTGCTTTTACGGTATTTCAATTGGACATCTGCTAGCTAGACTTCTCCATCTCTGGAAGAAAGTGGTGAAAGTGTCACAAATCTTCTTGTGTCGTGTGGCACAAGGTTGCTATTGTTACTTCATTGTTTATGTTAAAGGCGAAATGTTCGACAAAATTCTTAGCTAATTCACCCCAGGATTGTATAGCATATGGTAATTTAGAAAACCATTCCAGTCCTATCCCGACAAGGGTTTGTGGAAATAGTCTCATCAAGTATGTGGGGTCATACAATATGTCCATGCATGCTGTTGAGAATTCTCTAATGTGTTCTAAAGGATTCTTTCTCCCATTATACTTAGGCAAAATCGGTATAATGTATCCATGGGGGAAAGGTGTCATATAAAGTGATTTTTCAAATGGACATGGACATAGGTCTTGTGCTGAGATAGTTCGTTTGCCTGACATAGACATGTTGTTCATCTGTTGTTGAAGAGTTTGCATTTGGTTTTGAAGGACATTGACTTGTGTCAAGGACACAGTGTTTGTGTTGTTTGGATCAATGTAGGTGTTTTGATACGCCATGTTCTGTGTCAGGTTGTGATTTGGAGACACTTGCGGCTCGAAAACTAACAGATGCGGTTTGCATGCACACATGCGACTCAGAATATGATAGTTGTGACTCATAATATGCAGACTATGAATGATGAATTTTTTGATAGACACATGTGGTTTTTCCCCTAACAGATGCGTCTCGCGAAGACAGATGCGGCGATTAAACTGACAATTGCGACTCGGTTTTCTGACAGTTGAAATTTTCTCGAAAGTTGTTGACTGACTTTGTTTGTTTGATCAATTTTTTGACGAATACAATGGAGAACAAACACAACAATCAATGTATTTTCAGTTTTGTGATGAAAGGACTGTTAAGACTTGAAAAAGATTTACAACCTAGGCTTTTAGGATAATACTTGTTGAGTTCTTTCTTGGATATTTCCAGCTACGCATATTTATGGCGAATGACTAGTAGCTTGACCCCACTAGCTCCCCTCCACGACACTCACTTATATAGGGCAGCCAAGCTACTATACCCATGAAACTCGCATGGCATACATTTCATTTCGACACATGAACTGTAAGAATGTAAGACGGCTTCATAGGGCCGACCCTACTACGCTAACAAGTAGATAGGATTTTGGTAACTCTACAACAAGGTGTTTAATAAGGGCATTCCATTCATGGGGCACTATCCAACGTTGGCGAGAGTCCATTTATATCCATCTCATCGAAATAGTGAGCGTTATTTCTGGGCTTTCCCCAAAAATCCGTTTTTATATACTAGGTGGAAGTCGCTTGGCTTTAGCGTGTTACTAGTCTGAGTTGTCTTGGGGTGAGTACTTTTTCCCACCAAGATAGGCCCAAGTTCTAGAGTTAGTAACCATTTCTCTTAAACCCAGGATCGCATGACTGTGCAAGGGGAGAGGATACTTTGATATACTAAATTGTAAGGGTGACAAAAACATGCAACGCACCAGACAAAGAAGACAATGGTTCTTTTTAATCCAAATGATAATTGTTTATCTACCAAACAAAAAATTATTTTTAACCCACATGATGATTATCTATCTACCAAACAAAATCTTTCTTAGATAAATAAATAAACACAAAGGCATTAGCTCCTGCATGCAAATTTATCAGTAGTTCATTATTCTTCGGCTTTCATCCTACAAAAAATTATCTTTGGTTTTAATGGTCTTCTATGCTTCATCCTACAAACACTACATTATTCCACCTTAACACAACTGAAACAAACATTAGTGAAAATCAAAACAGCCTAATAATCGAAAACGAAAATATGGATGTACAAAAATTACCAAAAACTAGAAAAACAATTACTAGGAAGATGCGGCTTTTGGGGCCACAGATGCGGTTCGATGTTGACATGTGGATGCAGTTCCTGAATTTTGTTGACAGGTGGATGCGGTTCGTGACTTCGCGGATGCGGTTTATTATGACAGATGCATCGCTGTTTTTATCAGATGCGGCTCGTGGATATAGATGCGTCATTTCCTTAAACAAATGTGGTGCGCCGTACGAAAAACCTGCAAAAAAGAATGAAAAATGGAAAAACGGAAAGACGAAAAGATGTGCGAATTTTTAAGCGTGTTCACGTTGGGTTCACCAAATGTAACAGTAGATTAAAAATATGATCACTTTCGAATGATGAGATGGATAATTTGCAACTAAAATAACAATGTTAATCCTAATCTAAATAATAATCTAAAATCAAACAACAAAGAACGAGGAAATAAACCAAACAAACTAAAAAAATTAATTGAAAGCTCTCATCGAATATGCATTCACCCCTTTGAATTATCTTGATTTTTCTTCTCCATTTTTCCTTTTCAGTATTCTTGCCCTCAGATTTCTGTGTTTGAATGCAAGTATAACTTCGTCGAGTGTCTAAGCAAAATATTGAAGATAAGTCTCTTCTCAAAAGTGTATGATTTCGGGAGGAGGGATAATGATTATGACAGGCCATTTTATAGATTTTGGGTTTTTGAACGATTGGCTCAGATTGAAAGAGAGATCGACGGATGAGATTGATGAATGCCATGCGATATGAGTTATGTCTCAAATAGAGCATGAGTTAGAACACGAGTTCAGAAAAGACTGCATATAGAGACTAAGTTAGAATGTGAGTTAGAACACGAGTTCAGGATCCTAATCTCCAAAAATAGAAGAAATAGACTTTATATGCAAAAGAAAAAGTTAGAACTCGAAGACTAATGCATTCAAATGCAAACAGGAGTTAGAACTAGTTAATCGACTAGTTGTGACAGAGAGTCTTCTCGCAGAGATAAATAGGTGTTGAATCTAGAGATAACTGGAGAACTAAAAATAGATCTTGAGTTAGAAGGTGAGTGAATGACTTAGATAACTGAATGATAGAGGAATGTGACATAAATAATTAAATATGAATTAAATGTTAATTTAATTCAACATTCGAAAATAAGAGACTTTAATTAAATAAATAAAGTAATTTATTTAATTTGACTGTTTGAAAAGGATGATATGAATAATTAAATAATAAATATTTAATTATAGATAAAGGGGGTTAAATGAATAATTAAATAAAGATATTTAATTATAGTTGGAAAAGTATGATAAAGGGGTAATTAAATAATAAATTATTTAATTGATAGATAAAGGGGGAAGAATTAATTAGTTCGCAACATAATTAAATAAATATAATTTATTTAATTAATCAAGTTGAATAAAGGTTAATGAATTAATTTAAAAGGGGTATTTAATTAATATAGGAAATATATGTTAGAAAGGTTAATTAAATAATTAACATTATTTAATCAAGATCATGGACTATAGAAAAATTATGTCGAATGTGTACTTGCAGGCCTAGACCAATTTTTGGTATCTACAGGCAATATGAATTTTGTATTTGATGTAAAGGTAGTTATTAGGTATGAATCTCATGTAGCTAATACTTTCATCAAACCATATATCTGGCATTCGATTTATTGGGTAGGTGTATTATACATAATTATAAATGTAATGAAATCGGTAAATGAAATTGATTATTTAAAATTGCTTCATGAATTTTATCTCAAAGGTGTTAGTAAAATTAAATATTTGTTCAAGGTGGTCTTCAGGCTAGTTGTTATTGAAATTGACATATTTGTAGGTTAAAAATTATATAAAAGAGTTTTACTTTCTTGTAGAAAATTATGCTAAGATATAATCTAATTTTAAAGTAAGCTTAATTAAGTAATTATTGAAGAAAGGTATTTTAATTGTGAGATAATATTATGTTGGAAATTAGTGGAAGCAAAACAGTTAGGTTAGTTACATTTTAGTAACGAGGTAAAAATTACTAGAATACATATATAAGAATTGTGACTTAATGTCAATTTACATTATAGATAAAATTAGTTAGCAAACATTACTGAATAAATATTACCTTATGATATCATTGTCAAGTTATGTGAATATAAATAAATTAGTGGTTTATAATTATAATTGATCTAACTTCTATTCAGTGAGTTCAATGAAGGCCTATGAAATTTGTGGATCAGTTTTTTGGAATTTTTTTTCATATAAATGCTCATAGGTCAAGTTTATGTCTGTGGTAAATGTATTTAAAGATTTAGGAGGAAATGGTTGTAGAAATAACTTACATGTGAAAATTAGGGATATTATAGAAAAGATTAATGCATCATTTAATATAGTAGATCTAATTTGATAGCTTAAGGTAAATAGTATTATAAGGGAGTTAGTGGAGTAGTTGATATTGAAGTTGTGTTAATTAAATATTTTTTTTCCTTAAAATTTGGTCTATTTCATAAAGGAAATTGGCGTTTAAGATAGAGTTTGATATAGTAATATCATTTCCTTTAATAGTTGGATAGTTATCTATTGGTTTGTAAAGCTTATTAGGGTATGTGCAGGATCATCATGGAAAAAATAGGCCCTTAAGTGGCAATAAAATTTTGAAAATTAGAGTTAGGCAATTTGATGTAAAAATTTATCTATCTTATTTCAAAAATATGTAAGAATAAAATCTTTAGAAAATTGAATTTACTTCTTAAACTACTAGGTTTTTTTTTTATATATCTATTTGGTGAAAATTTTAAATTTCAATGCAGTAGTACTTAAATTTCAGGGAAAAAATAAGAAGTAGGTGTCTGTCTGACTACCCTAACCACAATAAAATGATAAAAAAAAAATTATAAGATTTTAAATATAAGTAGGGAATTCATGTCCCGATGTGATGCATATTTTTTTATAATTTGTTTCCAAGTAAATAATTAATTATGATTTTTTTATTACAAATTTTAAAAAATATAAAAACTCGTATGTCTAAACACCTTACCTTGGTTAAAAATTCATTAAATTCATTTTTTTTTATCCTATAGTATGCAAAGCATAGAATGTGACGCATGTTTCGGATTCAAAAAATGTGATACCATTTGAAAGTTATAGATGTTTTCCAATCAGCCTATCAATCAGGACTTTAGTTGTAATTCAAATAGAAAATGAATAATAATTATTTATTAAATTCAAAATAAAGCATAATTTATATTGGTGGAAATCTGAATCTCCTTTAAAAACCCGTTTCGTTTCATCAATTTTGGGTAAAGAAAAAGTCATCAACCACATGGACCATCATATCACTTAGATATCACCACTTTTTGGCCCATCATGATCCTACACACACCCATTAATTGTTAGATGAATTAGTGATCATTGCAAAAAATTAGAGTATTTTCAAATGTAGTTTAGGGTACACCATAAATTATCTTTGTGAACATTACTCTCGTATAACCCTTATAACATTATTGCATAGTGAGACTTTAGTACTAGGATTTTGGAATGATTATTTCATGGATGATAGAATTATCTTGAAATATTGATTTATAATATTTTAATTTGATCAGATAAATAGCCTATTTTAATGTCCATCTCATTTGGAATCTTTAGGATGAGATCATGGCTTAAATTTTATTGCTTGTTTGATGTGCAGTCATGTTTCCTTGAAGGTACTATTAATTTACTTTTTTATTAGTTATTATGGTTGATTTCGTATGAAGTTGATAAAATTTGTAAGTATCTTATTTAGGAAAAATTATCCTTTTGAATGTGTATATTGGATGAATGGGATCTTTCCATTGATGTGCTATTTGTTCAAAAGAAAAGTCAAATGATGTTTCATTTTGAGTTGGTTTAACTTGGTTTTGATTTTGAGTCATGAGAACCCATGTGGTATCTTCATCCTTTGGTAGATGTTTATTTATTTCCAAACACTAGGGGAAATTGGGCATTTTGGAATTTTGTTGTTGTATTTATCTGTTGATCTTGAAGTTGAGTATGTGGGTGGTACCTCCTTGATTCTTGGTTTAATGATACATTATGTATTCACGAGATGGTTCATGCCTTGTGTGTTGTGTATTATGAGAACCCTTGATGTTTTTGAGTGATGAGGTACACCCCTTTGCTTGATTTTGGTTTTGGGTAACCATAAGGAGAGTGGCTCTTCATGGAGGCCGACGCATAAAGAGGTTATCAGGATAACCTATGAAAGATTTTTCTTAATAAGTGATAACCTAATTAAAGAACTAATGGGTTGGGATAATTAAACTCTTTACAAGACTAATTATGTGCTTCACCCATGCCGTTAGTGCTCTTAAAGGCTTAGGATGGGATGGGATGAGAAGAATTGGTTGGTAAGGTCACTGCCTTATCTTCATGAAAGGTATGTGGTTCCGCATGAGTCACCCTATGGGGCAACACCTTGAGATAGGTTGTCAGGTTAACCATAGATGGAGCCGGCTCCTAGTGTTAGGTAGTCTAATTAATCCATGTAAGGCCATGTGATGACACTCTCCTACTGTACCCATTTTTTTCCCTTGCTTTGGTTGCCTCTAGGAGTATTGTTGATGCCTATGTTTTATGTGGCTTTGTGTTGGGTTGTGTTAGCCTTGTTTGCTTGAACTTGTTGGATTTGGATCCTTTCTTGTCATCTCCTCGCATGGGGGGTGGAATTTCAGGTCTACATGGTCAGGTGGAGCATGCTACACACCCCATTGGATTCTGAGGTTGTGTTCCTAAAGCGAGGAGTGGAAGCAGATGCAAAGATTCTGAAGCTTCACTTGGTTGAAGACTATTCCATGTTTTATACCTTTTTCTTCAGTGATTTATTACTCTTGTACACTTTTTAATCTTCTCGTTGATATAAGGGAAGCACTATGTAATGAATTATTGTATTTGTGATGTGTTGTATCTGTGGAAATATGCTCCATAATTGTAATGTTAAACTACAAATTCAGTATGTAATAAAATGATGTATGTATCTTTGTCATCTCTTTTGGTTATGGATGGTTGTATGTTATCATTATGTTATTTTTTGAATGTATGCTTCTATTGTTTATTTTCTTGGCACTTTATTTATAGCGATGTTAATTGGTTGGGAATGTTTTCGAGTAATGCAACCATGTAACCCCATGGGACTAGTTAGGTGTTGTTATGTAATTATCACAATGTTGTATGTTTATTTATATAATGTTTGTTGTGTAATTGTTGTCTTTTAAAAACAATTGTATCATTTTTGGTTAGTTGTTAGATGTTTTGTGGGGTTTGCATGGTAGGGCGTTACACAAAGAACCAATACAAAGTAAATATAAAGGAAAATAAAGGACCAGATGAAGCCCTCTTCATTTCCTCCTAATTCTCCAAAGCATAAAAACCAACTTATAATCCTTGTTCTCTACTAATAAAGAAAGAGAAATAATTTCATTCCTCCATACATGTTAAAACAAGGAAGATTTCATCTTTATGCTCCAAAAAAGAATAAGAAATAAAATTTCAACAAGCCCAATGCCACCTTATTTGAAGATGCTAATTCCACATGGGTTCCAAAATAAAATAAAAGTATTCAAAAGATAATTGATCGTTCTACATTTATGAACTCATTTAATTTAATTAATCACATTGAATCCCATTGATCGCTAAAATCCTATAATATAATCATATCCATTCATTTGTTCTAGATAATCCCAACCCTCCACATTAAAATATGATCTATTACACATGTGTGATAGGAAACTTGTCATATCTCTCTTTGCCATGTGATCTCTCACAAATTTGAGAGAAGTCACATGTCTCTATACATTATCCCCATGTGATCTCTAACATATGTGAGAGGAGTAAAATAGTATATTCCACTTCCCTATGTGTTCTCACACATTTTTAAGAGTAAACTTGTCACAATCCCTCTTCTCTATGTGTTCTCAAGCATGTGCAAGAGTACAATTATCAAAATACCTCTTTCCTATGTGTCCTCACACATGTGTGAGAGGACACTTACCATAAGCTCTCTTCCCCATATTCTTTCTCACACATGTGTGAGAGGACTCAATATCATCCCTTAGATCTAGTCAAACCAATACTAGCCATTCAAATCTCTTTTATCCTCTTCCTCTTTGAGTGGACCAATCACATGGTTTAATTTGAAGGATTTTCATTCACCCTAATATCTCAAACATTCCTAGCCTTTGATCATCAAATCAAATCCTAACCTTGATCCTCCATCCTCAACTTCTATAAATGAAACCATTCTCAATATATTTGAATAAAACCACTCCATTCCAAAGTCATGTCATAAAATTCAAGAGCAACCATATACCATCGACTTATCTAAGAGAGCATCAACATATTCCTTGGGAGATCATTGAATATTGCTCAAGTTTTTGGGTGCTTCATCCTCTTTATCAAGATCAAACAAAGTTATATGTAGAGGAAAGATATAAAGGTTCTTTTTGTTGCATTTGAATCTTATTTCTCATATATGTACAAAATAAAACAATAGACATCACTTTTAACATTAGAGATAAAGTATTTATGAGAACAAAACGTAAAAGGGAATATTAAAATAATAATTATATGCCCCCCTTGAAATTCTAATGACTCATGACCTACACACTTGTTCTACCATCACACTTATGTAGAGGGTAAATGCACAAAGTTGGGTCCACGAAATGTGGAAGTTTTTGCCTTAGCTGAGAAAATGAATCCCGATTTTTAAAAATCGGGATTTCGTTTTGGTTTGGGATCCCGAGCCTGAATCACAAATGGGATCCCGTTTTTTTGAAAAATGAGATCCTATTTGCTAGAGGGTCTCGAACCCACGGAGAGGAAACGGGATCCTGTTCCGTAAGACTATTTATTTTTAAAAAAATGAAGAAATCTTCATTTTCACCTGCGTGCACAGGATCTCAGTTTGAGAGCCATAGTGACTCCCAGAAGACCTCTAGGTACCCGTACTCTTCCTCTCTTTTTTGCATTTTTACATTCAAAATTAAAATTGTTGATAAATTTTATGTTTCTAGCATGTTTATTTCAATTTTTATTTACATTTTAAGCATTTTATTTCGTGTTATTTTTGAAATGAGAAATTGTAGAAATAGATTAAAAAAATATGTCAAATTGTGAAGATTTTCAATAGAAACAAAAAAATAAAACTTGAATTGTATTTTAGAAACAAAATTTAACTTTTGAAATTTGAATTTCAAAACCCTAATTGAAACAAAACAAAAAAATTGCATTTCAAAACCCTATAAATTGAAATAAATTTAAAATATGCATTTAGAAACCCTAACTAAGCTTTTTGAAATCTCGAATTCAAATCAAAGCAAAAAAGAAGGAATTTCAAAACTCTAGTTTGAATTGAAACTAAAAAATTGTATTAAAAACCCTAATTGCTTAGAAATTGAAACCCTGAATTGAATTGAAACAATAAAAAATTGCTAAAACTCTAAATTGAAATTAAACAAATCATTTTGATCTTGAAAACCTTAATATTCGAGCTCAAGAAAATTCTTTTGCATTAATTAAATGTTTTAAATTTTATTTGCATTGTATGGATAAAATGATATGTTAAATTTTAGTTTCAATGTTAAATTATAATTAGATTAGAAAAACTTTCCATTTTTTGTGAAATGAGTATGTATTATTGCTATATGAATTTTCATTTAGAACTATATTTTATATGAATTTTGATAATTAATTTTAGGTGAAATAATCAGTCTATTAAAAAGATGAAATAAAAATAAAACAAAAATAAAAACACACGCTAAATTCTAAATCTAGCTTCATCTAGGGTCTATTCAAAACCTTAAGTGAGGATTAAATTCAAAATCTAGCTTCATCTAGGGATCTAGGGTTCTTGAATTGAAGTTGAACTACTTAAGAAGAAATGTAAATTAAATTAGGGATGGTAAAAAAATCAACTCTCTTTAAAAAATATAGATGTCTATTCTATTAGAGAAAAAATGAGGATTTTGAACAATTAATTAATAGAAATTAAGATTTAAGCTAAAATTTATTTTGAAGAAAAATATAGTTTTTAAATACATTTTTGAGAAAAATAATGGTAACAAATATATAAATTAATTTAAAGAATAGAGTTTAGGACATATGCATAATATTGATTTTTTGTGAAATTAAATGAGAGGGTTACTTGACATATAGAAATTAGTTCTATTAGAAATGAAGATTTAAGTTATTAAGTAGTGGCATTTAAAAACACCTAGGGGTGAATGTTGGATCTCAATTGTCATGTTCTCATAGGTTAGCCCTCATGATAAGATCAAGTTCATGATTATGGAAATGATTGAGGAGAATAGTATTCAAACTTGGAAATGGTGATGCATAATTAGATTAAATTTAGGTCCTCCTATTGAAGTGTTCCTAGCATATTTAGTACTTTCAAAAATTTAAATGATTTGTGAATAATGATCAAGTGTAATTAAATGATAAAATAAAGACAATTGAATGCCTTTGAATACTAAGCAAGTTTAGTTGGCTCATAATCTATTATTAAATGTGTAAGGGATGGAAAATTTTGAATTTAAATTTTAAAATTTTAATGATTAAATCCATGGTTTAGGATTTACCATATATATGTACTTAGAGTATTGGTCTAGGATTTAAATTTTTGCACCAGTTACCTAGACACTAAATAATCTAAATATTTTTTTTTTCTAAGTTCTTTTAGGTTCTTTCAATTACAAACCATCTAAAATAAAATACTTTCAATTCAACATTAACTAATTTTATATTATACATGTTTTATATCATAAAATTCATTTAAGTGAGTTTAATATTAATGAAAAAAATATTACATAAAATAATCTTATAGTCAATTAAAAAAACATCCAGTTAAAATATACATCAAACTCAATCTTAATCACACATAATTATGTGTTTATATTACGAAAATAGTTAATCTATTCATAAAATAAAAACATATTCATAAACTAGGCACTAACTTGCAAGTCCATTATTCCAAGGGCCACCCAAACTTCACCCTAAGTTCGTTAAACCCTAAGCCCTAAACTCTAAAATCTAAACCCTCAACACTAAAGCATCCATTTTGTCTTAGGACCTTATAATCAAATTTGGTTTCCTGAGGCAACTCCACCAAATTTGATTCCCTTAAGCCATGTCATTTTTTCGTAGAACCTTACTACAAAGATCCCCTTAAGCCATGTCATTTTGTAGTAGAACCTTACTACAAAGATCCCCTTAAGCCATCGTATTACCGTAAACCCTAAACTCTAAACTCTAAACCCTAAACAGGCTAAAGACATCATTTTTTCACCAAATTTTATTCACTTGAGCCATGTCATTTTGTCCTAGGACCTCACTAGACATAGATCTCCTTTAGCCATCCTATCACCCTAAATCGTAAATCAATGTCTTAAGGGGTCCTAATATGACATTTATTAATGGGATCAAAGAAGTTTTTAAAATTTGGTGAAGTTTCCCAAGGCAACCAAATTTAACAATAACAAGATTGTGCAAGATAATAATATGAATAATATTTGAAACAAGACCTATCTCAATCAACTGTTCCACAAGAAAATGTTCTTCACTAAAGCATTCATTTTGTCTTAGGATCTTAAAATCAAATTTGGTTGCCTTGGGAAATGCCACCAAATTTGATTCCCTTAAGCCATCTTATTTTGCCCTAGGACCTCACTAGACATAGATCCCCTTAAGCCATCCTATCACCCTAAATCATAAATCGATGTCTTAAGGGGTCCTAATATGACATTTCTTAATGGGATCAAATAAGCTCTTAAAATTTAGTGAAGTTGCCCAAGGCAACCAAATTTAACAATAACAAGATTGTGCAAGATTATAATATGAATGATATTTCATGATCTAGGTTGGTCAGTTGAAACAAGACCTATGTCAATCAACTGTTCCACAAGAAAAATTTCTTCACTAAAGCATTCATTTTGTCTTAGGACCTTAAAATCAAATTTGGTTGCCTTAGGCAAATCCACCATATTTGATTCCCTTAAGCCATCCTATCACCCTAAATCATAAATCGATGTCTTAAGGGGTCCTAATATGACATTTCTTAATGGGATCAAATAAGTTCTTAAAATTTGGTGAAGTTTCCCAAGGCAACCAAATTTAACAATAACAAGATTGTGCAAGATTATAATATGAATGATATTTCATGATCTAGGTTGGTCAGTTGAAACAAGACCTATCTGAATCAACTATTCCACAAGAAAATGTTCTTCAGTAAAGCATTCATTTTGTCTTAGGACCTTAATCAACTATTTCACAAGAATTCTATAGGGTACTCCCATGAATTCTATTCTACAGGGTACTCCCAAGAATCCTATCCTATAGAACTATCTCAATCAACTGTTCCACAAGAAAATGTTCTTCACTAACTTGCAAGTTCATTATATTCCAAGGGACACCAAAACTTCACCCTAAGTTTCATAAACCAAATTTAACAATAATTAGATCATGCAAGATTATAATATGAATGAGATAAATCATGATCTAGGTTGATTAATTTACAGTTTAGGGTGATAGGGTGGCTTAAGGGGATCTATGTTAAACTTTAAACCATAAACCCTATAACATTCATAAATTGTCTTATATTAATAGTTAATTGTATTTTCATTCAAGTAACATGCCTTAGACATAAATGAGGCTTAAAATTTTATTTTATCATATGTATTCAATTAGGCCATTTATATTGAATGGTTTAAAGGTATAAATCCTAAACATGTATCTTACATTTTGAAATTACAAATCTAATCCAGGTTCACTCATATCTTCTAGAGATCACATGGATCGATTCAATAATAAATTCGCAATCAACCTTGACGCCATCCATCTCCACCACCTTCACCTCCACCTCCACCCACTCCACTTCATAACCCCCCACCTCCACCACCTAAAATCGATGGTGCTCGTTTGCAAGCACAAATCAATTCCAATGTTAGAACCATCCAAGATCAAATTAACATTATTCAAAATGAAGAATTTGGCACACTACCTATGAGGATGATTGAATCTAGGATGCAAACCATTGTTGATGCTGTCAGGGCTATGGATGGGATCTTTGATGAGCATCGACAATGGCTAGAGGAGAGGAGAACTTATGATTCTAAACAAGAAAACGCAAATAAATTAAGAGATGCAGTAGAGAGCTAAAATAGTTTTTAAATTTAGACAATGATCTTAAATAGTTATGAATTTATGAATTTGGTGAACGATGGATATTTTGTGTGACATGAATTTATGATTTTGGTTCTAGATGGATATTTTTAGATGGATGGTTCTAGATGGATATATATATGCGTTAGACATAAAATGAGCTTTTGTGAATGTTTCAAGTTTATTGTTTACTATGTACACATGTATTAAAATTGCACATATAGTTTTTAAATTTTGAAATTTGTATGTATGTACATAGTTTACTTTAATGATGTAGGCATGCAAATTATGCATGGTATTTTTTATTTTAAATGTATGCACATGTTAAATGTATGTATGTTAAATGCATGGTATTTTTTAATTTTAAATGTATGTACATAGTTTACTTTAATGATGTATGCATGCAAATTATGCATGGTATTTTTTATTTTAAATATATGTACATGTTAAATGTATGAAAGTTTTTGAAAAGATAAGCAACATTTACAGGGCATTGTACCCTTCACAATGACCCACTAGGGCCAAAAAGAAACAAGACTAAATAGAAAACATAAAGAAAACAAAACAAAACATAGAAACAACCCAAAGGCAGCATAGCAACTGCAGAGCATCAGCCGACAGACAGGCACAGGGAGCATCTAACTGGCATTGTCCCAATTTTTAATCAAGAGGTCCATTGCCTCATCACCCACCCATTCTTTGTTATCCTGGCTATTGTTACCCTCCATCTCCTCCTTTATAGCATTAGACAGGGTGCTTGTAATAAAGTGACCCAACTTCATGGTGAAGCGGGTTAACCCCCGAAATATTTTGTCAAGAGTATCCATTATTTTAACCACATCGCACGAATCCACCCCAACATCCATATTCCCTTGAACCTCTCCAAGCTCATCCACCAGGGGATGGGGAGAGTGAGAGGCAGAGCCATCAACTAGAAGCTTGTTGTTCATCGGAGTAAACTAGGGTCTCTCCTCAATTTCATCCTCCTCCTCTTTTGATTCTTCTTCCTTGTAACCTTTTCTATCAGACTGCTCCTCTTCAGAGTCTTCAATAATTAGCCTCTTCTTGTTGTTCTTGGCCAACCTCCCGGATCTCCTCCTGGCATTTTCCCCTCCTGTCAACTCCATGTTCCCCACAACTGTATCCCCTCTGGAATCTTTCTTGACAGCATTCTTGCCCTTACAGTCCTTGGCAGTCGGGGCCAACATGTATTTCTCCTTACCTTTTTTTGTCGAGGTGGCCTTGTAGGCTGAGTCAGCCTGAATGGCTTTTAGCTCACAGAGTCCTTCCGTCGCACTGGCATGGGCCTTGTCCAACCCACCCTTAAGTTTTTTGGTCGTAATTTTGGCTTTAGGATTCCCCACATTGCTCGAATTGGGCTTCCGAGGATGTCTCTTAGACTCAGCCAGGGAAATGTGTACAGTTGAAAGGGGTTCAATGTTCTCAATGCAGACCGTCGTGATGGCTTTAGGCGGACATAGGGCAATATGAAAGTGATACAGTCTCAGGATAATCCACTGATGGAGCAAGAGTGGTGTGGGATCATAGGTGTTGCGGCTGGCCGACTCTTTACACTTATCGACACAGCTTTCAAGGTCCATTAAAAGAAAAAATGAGAAACTGAGTAGCATATTATGTCTAAGGTGATTTAACAAAGGGAAATGGTAAAAGAAACAGGTTTTAAATATAACTTCCAGTGTAACATACTTCATCAGTGCCATACACACCTAGTCCCAGGGCTTCAAGAGCGCATCCCTCTCAAACCCCACCTGATTCCACACTGGAGTCTCCTCTCCTCTAAAAAAGGCCTTTAAGCTTTCATGGTCAGGTTTTTTGGTGTGTTTTGGATACTTTTTCCCAGAACACAACAAACCCATAGCTTGTACAATAACTTCTTCACTGATTTCGAATGATATACCACCAATGGAGACCCGTCTGTCCTTCCACAAATTGGAAAACTGACCTGATAGGATAGGATCATGGCCAACCAAGCACTCCATAAGTGGAGCAATGCCACCCTCCATGCAAATGTGTCAGACCAAAGGGTTGTTCTAAAAATCCTCGCAATTGTCAGGTTCAGTCCTGACCCACTCACCACCCATACTTCCAACCTGCACAGAGAACTCAAAATGCAAAAAATGCCAATTGTAGCAGCCATGAATGATAATCACAAAGTGATAATTAAGGCAAGGAATACAACAAAGGATAATTAAACCCGCATACAGGACACACGCGTGGAGGGGAAAATCACCACAGGGAGATTTGACACAAAAATTAAAGAATTTATGATTACAGCCAAGAAGGCAAGAATTGATGGACAAGTAGGGGATGCACAAAAACCCAAGTAGAAAGGCCGAATAACTAAAATTAGTAAGCTTCCAAAACAAGCCAAAAAATCCCGCACTAAACTAATCGGCCCGAAGCCCCTAGAAGGCCATCTCCCAACATGAATAGTCAAATCATTATGAATACTTCACTCCCCTAGAGGCACAAAGTAGATAAAATAAGAAATCCAACAATCCCCAAGGGAATAGATCACACAGTTAGTCTTCACAGATATGAAGTCACGTTTTTCCACCTAACCATCATCAAGCCGCCACAATTAAACTTGAACCCATCATTTCATTCCCATCCTCGCCACCGTACCATAACCTTAGAACCCGACCCCATCCACCATTTCCAAAGGATAGACATGTGGATCCTACTTTGCATGCTCCATACATGCAAATCTTCCCTAGGAAACCTCCACCTGTACTTCATTTCAAAGATAATGCTCATCCACCAGATTCCCAAAAAAATCTAGTGGGTCCCCCAATTAGCTCCCATCATCCAAGGATTAAAACTCATTGCAAACCATGGTAGCCATGTTCCCACGTGATTAACGCTTGAATATTTGGTGGAAGCCTTTCCTTTTTCCTCCAACATTTAGCCGAATCCCAACTCGAACCAAGATTAGCCAAGGCATCCACCACCTGGTTGCCTTCTTTGAAGATATGGGTCACCTTTTATCACTAAATTTGGATAGGAGGAAGCTGACATCCAACAAAATGTCCTTACTATTCCAACCCATTAATCTATCTTTATTCACAACATCTGTAACTAACTTGGAGTCTCCCTCAATGTGGAGATAACCAATCCCTAGAGAAACAACAATTTTGATGCCCATTAGCAGCGCACGAGCCTACGCCACTAAAGCCAGCTGAAACCCAATACCTCCAGCAAATCCAGCCACCAGAGCTCCCATAGAATATTTGATAACTCCACCAATGCTTTCCCTACCTAGGTTGCCCTTAGCAGCCCCATCAAAATTAAGTTTAAACCATCATCTATTTGAAGGCTCCCATTTAGTATTTTTTCTAGCTAAACGTTTCGCATTATCAAAGGAGTTAGCCTTTAAGTCTTGGTTCCAATCTTTAGCCATTTTTATTTCATAATCCATTGGCCCCCTCTTTGGGAGTTTCCCATTAAAGAGGGAGATATTTTCCTCAATGAGCCTAACTCCAATGCAAAAAACTTCCTTGGGGCTCCTCTCCTTCCATAAACACCAACCTAAAATAGGGGGACCTGCTTCCAAATTTTGCCAGGTAGAGGGTGGAAAAATGGGCCATACCAACCCAGAATAAACAAAA
Organism: Sequoiadendron giganteum; assembly: GCA_007115665.2. Taxonomy (NCBI): domain Eukaryota; kingdom Viridiplantae; phylum Streptophyta; class Pinopsida; order Cupressales; family Cupressaceae; genus Sequoiadendron; species Sequoiadendron giganteum. The sequence goes on from CM021107.1 coordinate 578,820,033, forward strand.
AAAATTCCTTACTCATAACCCAAGAGACATCAAGTTTCTCAAAAGCCATCTCCCAAACTTCAGCAGCAAACAGGTAGTGTAATAAAAGGTGATTGATAGATTCCTCCCTTTTCTTGCAAAGGAAACATCTATTGGGAAAACAAAAACCCAGAGTCCTCAGATTATCCTAGGTTAGAATCCTGTTATGACAGGTCATCCAGCAAAAAAAATTAATTTTAGGGATCATATGACGATTCCAAACCTTCTTCTAGGGTTCCACAACATAAGTTTCATTGGTCAGCAGATTGTAAGCTGATTGCGCAGAGAGATCCCCTTGTTTATCTAAAGTCTAAGAAAACTCATCCTCCCTATCATAGGAAGGAAACTTGATGCTGGAGAGAATCACTTGAAGGGATCGATCAAGACAACAAAGGGTAAGATCCTCCCAAATCCTAGCTCCTGGGGGTCTAGAAAGATAGTCACTGAGCCGCTCCCATCACTGCCCCAAAGCCAAAGAAAGCCAGAGAGGAGTCAATAAGCCAAGTATATTCCTAGAACCTGATTTTAATCCCATTTCCCATTTCCCATTTAATTCCTTTCTTTACCAGGCCTTGTATGCAATAGATGCTCCCCCAAAAAATAGAGCCTAGGGGGTGAGGTTCCGAAAGACAATCAATCAAAGTCCTGTTTTGGAGATATTTGACATTTAGAATTTTACACTAGTCCTTAGTGTTCCTTAAGTGGTCCCAACCAACCTTGGCCATCAGAGCCCTGTTAGAGTTAACCATCTTCCTTATTCCAAGCCCACCATAATTTTTAGCCTGGGAGAACCTATCCCATTTCACCAAAGTGATTTTCTTTTTTTCCTCAATACCGAACCATAGGAAATTCCTTTGAATTCTTTCAAATTTATCAGCAATATACTTAGGCATTTTAAAAATGGATAGAAAATAAGTGGAGATACCCTGGATAGCCGCAGTGAGCAATTGGAGTTTTCTAGCATGGCTTAGTAAATAGCCCTTCCACCCAGCCAACTTCTTTTGAATCCTTTCCAGAACTGAATTCCAAAACTCCGTGGGTACCTCCTTAACCGTGAGGGGGAGCCCAAAGTACACCGATGGGAGAGAATCACCAACACATCCTAGAACTGTAGTCACCCTATTTTTAAAATTAGGCATGCAATTGAATAAATAAATCTTGTTTTTATTGTAATTGATGCATTGACCAGAGCATGAGGCATAGTTGTTAAGACAAGCTTTCCATTTCCTGGCTTCCACCACAAAGGCCTTCCCAAATAGAAAGGTGTCATCCATAAATTGTTGGACAACAATCAGATTTAGAGAGGAAGCCACTCTAACACCTAAAATGGAGCCCTCTAATAGCAGACCCATGAAATTCCTATTGAGCACATCAGAAATCATAATGAAAAGATAGGGAGACAAAGGATCTCCTTGTCTGAGCCCTCTACTAGCAGAGAAGAACCCACAGGGGGATCCATTAATCATAACCGAGAACTTAACAGTACTAACACATTCCATAATGAGTTTGATGACCAAACTGTTAAAGCCAAACTTGGCCAAGACCTTCAGGATGAAGTCCCACAACACTTTAACCATCAGTTTAATATGTTTAAGTTTAAAGAAAATCCTAAACATAAGGGATCCTTGGACATGAATATTCCACTATTCAGCAATTTTCTTTTTGAAATCAGGATGAGCATTCCACATTATTTCAAAGCGGAAAGGATAGGGGGCCACAAAAGGACGGATATTAGTGGTCAGTAGAAGAGGATTATGGTCAGAGACTTTCCTAGGCAAGGTTATAAGGTTGGCATCTAAGAAATTAGTCCAATGAGAAGAGCAGAGGAAGCGGTCAAGCCAGACCTAAATTAGGTCACCACTAGCATGTCTATTAGACCAAGTGAAATTTTGGCCCAGGAGCTCAATATCAACTAAACTCGAAGAATTCAAAAAATTAGCCAGATCCGACATGCTGTCAGTGTAACCCAGAAGGCCACCACTTTTCTCCGATGGAAATAGGGGAGAGTTAAAATCTCCAACAACAAGCCAACGAACTCCCTTGTTCAAATTGATCTTAGTCACCATGTTATCCCACAAAATACTCCTCAAGTTCCTCTGATTAGGAGCATAAATATTAATTATAGACCACGCTTCTCCAAGATAAGAGAACAAAACCCCAACACTATTTTTACAGTGAAATAATTTAGAACCCTGCAGTCAAGAAGGGTTCCAAAGCA
>CM021107.1:578822368-578925638 GCA_007115665.2 Sequoiadendron giganteum
TAATGGGATCAAATAAGCTCTTAAAATTTAGTGAAGTTGCCCAAGGCAACCAAATTTAACAATAACAAGATTGTGCAAGATTATAATATGAATGATATTTCATGATCTAGGTTGGTCAGTTGAAACAAGACCTATGTCAATCAACTGTTCCACAAGAAAAATTTCTTCACTAAAGCATTCATTTTGTCTTAGGACCTTAAAATCAAATTTGGTTGCCTTAGGCAAATCCACCATATTTGATTCCCTTAAGCCATCCTATCACCCTAAATCATAAATCGATGTCTTAAGGGGTCCTAATATGACATTTCTTAATGGGATCAAATAAGTTCTTAAAATTTGGTGAAGTTTCCCAAGGCAACCAAATTTAACAATAACAAGATTGTGCAAGATTATAATATGAATGATATTTCATGATCTAGGTTGGTCAGTTGAAACAAGACCTATCTGAATCAACTATTCCACAAGAAAATGTTCTTCAGTAAAGCATTCATTTTGTCTTAGGACCTTAATCAACTATTTCACAAGAATTCTATAGGGTACTCCCATGAATTCTATTCTACAGGGTACTCCCAAGAATCCTATCCTATAGAACTATCTCAATCAACTGTTCCACAAGAAAATGTTCTTCACTAACTTGCAAGTTCATTATATTCCAAGGGACACCAAAACTTCACCCTAAGTTTCATAAACCAAATTTAACAATAATTAGATCATGCAAGATTATAATATGAATGAGATAAATCATGATCTAGGTTGATTAATTTACAGTTTAGGGTGATAGGGTGGCTTAAGGGGATCTATGTTAAACTTTAAACCATAAACCCTATAACATTCATAAATTGTCTTATATTAATAGTTAATTGTATTTTCATTCAAGTAACATGCCTTAGACATAAATGAGGCTTAAAATTTTATTTTATCATATGTATTCAATTAGGCCATTTATATTGAATGGTTTAAAGGTATAAATCCTAAACATGTATCTTACATTTTGAAATTACAAATCTAATCCAGGTTCACTCATATCTTCTAGAGATCACATGGATCGATTCAATAATAAATTCGCAATCAACCTTGACGCCATCCATCTCCACCACCTTCACCTCCACCTCCACCCACTCCACTTCATAACCCCCCACCTCCACCACCTAAAATCGATGGTGCTCGTTTGCAAGCACAAATCAATTCCAATGTTAGAACCATCCAAGATCAAATTAACATTATTCAAAATGAAGAATTTGGCACACTACCTATGAGGATGATTGAATCTAGGATGCAAACCATTGTTGATGCTGTCAGGGCTATGGATGGGATCTTTGATGAGCATCGACAATGGCTAGAGGAGAGGAGAACTTATGATTCTAAACAAGAAAACGCAAATAAATTAAGAGATGCAGTAGAGAGCTAAAATAGTTTTTAAATTTAGACAATGATCTTAAATAGTTATGAATTTATGAATTTGGTGAACGATGGATATTTTGTGTGACATGAATTTATGATTTTGGTTCTAGATGGATATTTTTAGATGGATGGTTCTAGATGGATATATATATGCGTTAGACATAAAATGAGCTTTTGTGAATGTTTCAAGTTTATTGTTTACTATGTACACATGTATTAAAATTGCACATATAGTTTTTAAATTTTGAAATTTGTATGTATGTACATAGTTTACTTTAATGATGTAGGCATGCAAATTATGCATGGTATTTTTTATTTTAAATGTATGCACATGTTAAATGTATGTATGTTAAATGCATGGTATTTTTTAATTTTAAATGTATGTACATAGTTTACTTTAATGATGTATGCATGCAAATTATGCATGGTATTTTTTATTTTAAATATATGTACATGTTAAATGTATGAAAGTTTTTGAAAAGATAAGCAACATTTACAGGGCATTGTACCCTTCACAATGACCCACTAGGGCCAAAAAGAAACAAGACTAAATAGAAAACATAAAGAAAACAAAACAAAACATAGAAACAACCCAAAGGCAGCATAGCAACTGCAGAGCATCAGCCGACAGACAGGCACAGGGAGCATCTAACTGGCATTGTCCCAATTTTTAATCAAGAGGTCCATTGCCTCATCACCCACCCATTCTTTGTTATCCTGGCTATTGTTACCCTCCATCTCCTCCTTTATAGCATTAGACAGGGTGCTTGTAATAAAGTGACCCAACTTCATGGTGAAGCGGGTTAACCCCCGAAATATTTTGTCAAGAGTATCCATTATTTTAACCACATCGCACGAATCCACCCCAACATCCATATTCCCTTGAACCTCTCCAAGCTCATCCACCAGGGGATGGGGAGAGTGAGAGGCAGAGCCATCAACTAGAAGCTTGTTGTTCATCGGAGTAAACTAGGGTCTCTCCTCAATTTCATCCTCCTCCTCTTTTGATTCTTCTTCCTTGTAACCTTTTCTATCAGACTGCTCCTCTTCAGAGTCTTCAATAATTAGCCTCTTCTTGTTGTTCTTGGCCAACCTCCCGGATCTCCTCCTGGCATTTTCCCCTCCTGTCAACTCCATGTTCCCCACAACTGTATCCCCTCTGGAATCTTTCTTGACAGCATTCTTGCCCTTACAGTCCTTGGCAGTCGGGGCCAACATGTATTTCTCCTTACCTTTTTTTGTCGAGGTGGCCTTGTAGGCTGAGTCAGCCTGAATGGCTTTTAGCTCACAGAGTCCTTCCGTCGCACTGGCATGGGCCTTGTCCAACCCACCCTTAAGTTTTTTGGTCGTAATTTTGGCTTTAGGATTCCCCACATTGCTCGAATTGGGCTTCCGAGGATGTCTCTTAGACTCAGCCAGGGAAATGTGTACAGTTGAAAGGGGTTCAATGTTCTCAATGCAGACCGTCGTGATGGCTTTAGGCGGACATAGGGCAATATGAAAGTGATACAGTCTCAGGATAATCCACTGATGGAGCAAGAGTGGTGTGGGATCATAGGTGTTGCGGCTGGCCGACTCTTTACACTTATCGACACAGCTTTCAAGGTCCATTAAAAGAAAAAATGAGAAACTGAGTAGCATATTATGTCTAAGGTGATTTAACAAAGGGAAATGGTAAAAGAAACAGGTTTTAAATATAACTTCCAGTGTAACATACTTCATCAGTGCCATACACACCTAGTCCCAGGGCTTCAAGAGCGCATCCCTCTCAAACCCCACCTGATTCCACACTGGAGTCTCCTCTCCTCTAAAAAAGGCCTTTAAGCTTTCATGGTCAGGTTTTTTGGTGTGTTTTGGATACTTTTTCCCAGAACACAACAAACCCATAGCTTGTACAATAACTTCTTCACTGATTTCGAATGATATACCACCAATGGAGACCCGTCTGTCCTTCCACAAATTGGAAAACTGACCTGATAGGATAGGATCATGGCCAACCAAGCACTCCATAAGTGGAGCAATGCCACCCTCCATGCAAATGTGTCAGACCAAAGGGTTGTTCTAAAAATCCTCGCAATTGTCAGGTTCAGTCCTGACCCACTCACCACCCATACTTCCAACCTGCACAGAGAACTCAAAATGCAAAAAATGCCAATTGTAGCAGCCATGAATGATAATCACAAAGTGATAATTAAGGCAAGGAATACAACAAAGGATAATTAAACCCGCATACAGGACACACGCGTGGAGGGGAAAATCACCACAGGGAGATTTGACACAAAAATTAAAGAATTTATGATTACAGCCAAGAAGGCAAGAATTGATGGACAAGTAGGGGATGCACAAAAACCCAAGTAGAAAGGCCGAATAACTAAAATTAGTAAGCTTCCAAAACAAGCCAAAAAATCCCGCACTAAACTAATCGGCCCGAAGCCCCTAGAAGGCCATCTCCCAACATGAATAGTCAAATCATTATGAATACTTCACTCCCCTAGAGGCACAAAGTAGATAAAATAAGAAATCCAACAATCCCCAAGGGAATAGATCACACAGTTAGTCTTCACAGATATGAAGTCACGTTTTTCCACCTAACCATCATCAAGCCGCCACAATTAAACTTGAACCCATCATTTCATTCCCATCCTCGCCACCGTACCATAACCTTAGAACCCGACCCCATCCACCATTTCCAAAGGATAGACATGTGGATCCTACTTTGCATGCTCCATACATGCAAATCTTCCCTAGGAAACCTCCACCTGTACTTCATTTCAAAGATAATGCTCATCCACCAGATTCCCAAAAAAATCTAGTGGGTCCCCCAATTAGCTCCCATCATCCAAGGATTAAAACTCATTGCAAACCATGGTAGCCATGTTCCCACGTGATTAACGCTTGAATATTTGGTGGAAGCCTTTCCTTTTTCCTCCAACATTTAGCCGAATCCCAACTCGAACCAAGATTAGCCAAGGCATCCACCACCTGGTTGCCTTCTTTGAAGATATGGGTCACCTTTTATCACTAAATTTGGATAGGAGGAAGCTGACATCCAACAAAATGTCCTTACTATTCCAACCCATTAATCTATCTTTATTCACAACATCTGTAACTAACTTGGAGTCTCCCTCAATGTGGAGATAACCAATCCCTAGAGAAACAACAATTTTGATGCCCATTAGCAGCGCACGAGCCTACGCCACTAAAGCCAGCTGAAACCCAATACCTCCAGCAAATCCAGCCACCAGAGCTCCCATAGAATATTTGATAACTCCACCAATGCTTTCCCTACCTAGGTTGCCCTTAGCAGCCCCATCAAAATTAAGTTTAAACCATCATCTATTTGAAGGCTCCCATTTAGTATTTTTTCTAGCTAAACGTTTCGCATTATCAAAGGAGTTAGCCTTTAAGTCTTGGTTCCAATCTTTAGCCATTTTTATTTCATAATCCATTGGCCCCCTCTTTGGGAGTTTCCCATTAAAGAGGGAGATATTTTCCTCAATGAGCCTAACTCCAATGCAAAAAACTTCCTTGGGGCTCCTCTCCTTCCATAAACACCAACCTAAAATAGGGGGACCTGCTTCCAAATTTTGCCAGGTAGAGGGTGGAAAAATGGGCCATACCAACCCAGAATAAACAAAAAAAATTCCTTACTCATAACCCAAGAGACATCAAGTTTCTCAAAAGCCATCTCCCAAACTTCAGCAGCAAACAGGTAGTGTAATAAAAGGTGATTGATAGATTCCTCCCTTTTCTTGCAAAGGAAACATCTATTGGGAAAACAAAAACCCAGAGTCCTCAGATTATCCTAGGTTAGAATCCTGTTATGACAGGTCATCCAGCAAAAAAAATTAATTTTAGGGATCATATGACGATTCCAAACCTTCTTCTAGGGTTCCACAACATAAGTTTCATTGGTCAGCAGATTGTAAGCTGATTGCGCAGAGAGATCCCCTTGTTTATCTAAAGTCTAAGAAAACTCATCCTCCCTATCATAGGAAGGAAACTTGATGCTGGAGAGAATCACTTGAAGGGATCGATCAAGACAACAAAGGGTAAGATCCTCCCAAATCCTAGCTCCTGGGGGTCTAGAAAGATAGTCACTGAGCCGCTCCCATCACTGCCCCAAAGCCAAAGAAAGCCAGAGAGGAGTCAATAAGCCAAGTATATTCCTAGAACCTGATTTTAATCCCATTTCCCATTTCCCATTTAATTCCTTTCTTTACCAGGCCTTGTATGCAATAGATGCTCCCCCAAAAAATAGAGCCTAGGGGGTGAGGTTCCGAAAGACAATCAATCAAAGTCCTGTTTTGGAGATATTTGACATTTAGAATTTTACACTAGTCCTTAGTGTTCCTTAAGTGGTCCCAACCAACCTTGGCCATCAGAGCCCTGTTAGAGTTAACCATCTTCCTTATTCCAAGCCCACCATAATTTTTAGCCTGGGAGAACCTATCCCATTTCACCAAAGTGATTTTCTTTTTTTCCTCAATACCGAACCATAGGAAATTCCTTTGAATTCTTTCAAATTTATCAGCAATATACTTAGGCATTTTAAAAATGGATAGAAAATAAGTGGAGATACCCTGGATAGCCGCAGTGAGCAATTGGAGTTTTCTAGCATGGCTTAGTAAATAGCCCTTCCACCCAGCCAACTTCTTTTGAATCCTTTCCAGAACTGAATTCCAAAACTCCGTGGGTACCTCCTTAACCGTGAGGGGGAGCCCAAAGTACACCGATGGGAGAGAATCACCAACACATCCTAGAACTGTAGTCACCCTATTTTTAAAATTAGGCATGCAATTGAATAAATAAATCTTGTTTTTATTGTAATTGATGCATTGACCAGAGCATGAGGCATAGTTGTTAAGACAAGCTTTCCATTTCCTGGCTTCCACCACAAAGGCCTTCCCAAATAGAAAGGTGTCATCCATAAATTGTTGGACAACAATCAGATTTAGAGAGGAAGCCACTCTAACACCTAAAATGGAGCCCTCTAATAGCAGACCCATGAAATTCCTATTGAGCACATCAGAAATCATAATGAAAAGATAGGGAGACAAAGGATCTCCTTGTCTGAGCCCTCTACTAGCAGAGAAGAACCCACAGGGGGATCCATTAATCATAACCGAGAACTTAACAGTACTAACACATTCCATAATGAGTTTGATGACCAAACTGTTAAAGCCAAACTTGGCCAAGACCTTCAGGATGAAGTCCCACAACACTTTAACCATCAGTTTAATATGTTTAAGTTTAAAGAAAATCCTAAACATAAGGGATCCTTGGACATGAATATTCCACTATTCAGCAATTTTCTTTTTGAAATCAGGATGAGCATTCCACATTATTTCAAAGCGGAAAGGATAGGGGGCCACAAAAGGACGGATATTAGTGGTCAGTAGAAGAGGATTATGGTCAGAGACTTTCCTAGGCAAGGTTATAAGGTTGGCATCTAAGAAATTAGTCCAATGAGAAGAGCAGAGGAAGCGGTCAAGCCAGACCTAAATTAGGTCACCACTAGCATGTCTATTAGACCAAGTGAAATTTTGGCCCAGGAGCTCAATATCAACTAAACTCGAAGAATTCAAAAAATTAGCCAGATCCGACATGCTGTCAGTGTAACCCAGAAGGCCACCACTTTTCTCCGATGGAAATAGGGGAGAGTTAAAATCTCCAACAACAAGCCAACGAACTCCCTTGTTCAAATTGATCTTAGTCACCATGTTATCCCACAAAATACTCCTCAAGTTCCTCTGATTAGGAGCATAAATATTAATTATAGACCACGCTTCTCCAAGATAAGAGAACAAAACCCCAACACTATTTTTACAGTGAAATAATTTAGAACCCTGCAGTCAAGAAGGGTTCCAAAGCACAGCCAAACCCCCCGAAGCTCCCTCGACATCACTATAGACATAGGAAGCATTAGGCCAAAATAAGTTAGCAATTTTGTCAAAATTCAACATCAACATTTTGGTTTCTTGAAGAAGGAAGACATCAATCTTATGTTCTATAATATAGTTCTTCAGGGCACATTTTGTGGGTGAACTATTAAGTCCACAAATGTTCCAAGACATAATCCTCATTTCTGACATTTTTTTGAGGACACATCCAATGTGCTCTGTTTTCCCAAAGTAATCTCATTTTTTGTCTCTCTCATTCTAGTGGATCTCTGAGAAGGTCTCATATGCTTAGATTCACCTCCTACATCTGCCTTCTTCTTTCTTCCTTTCTTCTTGGGTGTAGTCCATATCCCTTCATCCTCAACTTTCTCAAGCTTTAAACTCCCCAAACTTTCAGTAGACTCTTCAATCATAACAGAGCTCTCTTCCTCCTAGATTTCACCATCCTCAATCAAAGCCCTACAGGTCCTCGAAGCAACAACCAAAAAACTATACAAAGTGGTAGGAATACAAAACCCACTAGGGACCCCCACAAGCATGGGATCAACAGCCGAAGAGCCCGAGTCCTGAGACAGGGACAGCGGTTTAGCAGCCAACTCCAAAGCGTCACCAAGATCAGCAAATTCAGGAGGAGGACCAACAGGGGAGGGTGGGTGAGGAGGATTCATAAGTGAATGGTCAGCACCTGGGGGAACTAACCTAGCATCACACGGTGGTCTCAGAATATTCTCAGATAGAGTAGTAGGAATTAACACATTGTCTTTAAACTCCTGATTGATAGTGGATTTGCAGTCAAAAATAATATTCCCTTCTTTAGCACACTTTTGATAGTATACCACAACATTTTCATAACACATAGGTTGACACCAGCTACCCAACTTAGAACACAGCTTGATTGAATTTGGTAGAATTTCAACACAAATATTGACATAGAATCTTGCAAAGACTAACCATGATTTCGATTTTGTGATAGTATTCGTAGTAACAAATTGGCCCAGCGAGTCCCCAATAGCTTTGAAGATGGCTTCATCTGAAAACTCCAAAGGCAACCCTGACAGCCTAACCCAAATAGGAGCTGACTTATTTAGATCAGTAGCAAGGTCAAAACCAGGTTTCCATTTGCACAAAGCCAGATTGTGCTTTCCAAAAACCCACAGACCCGACGACAGAGTCACCACTAAGTCCTCTGCAGCAGTGAATCTAAATAGGGAAAGACCACCAGCCATCACACGAATCTCCACACTACCCTTAAGGTGCCACTTCGCCACAACCCATTTCTGAACAAAATCCACCATTGGACAGTAAGAAAGAAATCTTCCCACAACAAAATTCTCCATGGAGGAGAGGATTCTATCATTGATTGAATCAGGAATGTCAAATACAATACCTGAAAACAATCTCAGGAGAAGACGGAAACAAGGACAAGACTTGTTTCCCATTAGAAAGCACATCCTTCCAACCGACAGTTGGTAGGATCTTCACCACCAGCACAAAAGATACGCCCAGAGATGCCAAAGACTTCGAAAAGCCCGAAGGTGAAAGCACTGACCCTGCAGGGGGGGATCCGTCAGATACGGGCCCAAAGGATGGGAGAACAGGTCAAGAGGGGGTAGAGGGGGACCATTGGATACCCCCAAGGTAGAGTCCACCATGCATGCAAAAAATTCAAACTCAGAGGAGCGGGAGAATTCAAACTATGAGGAGCGGCTATTTTTTATGAATCTTAAATGTTTGTATGTTAAATGCATGGTATTTTTTTATTTTAAATGTATGTACATAGTTTACTTGATCAAGTTCAATCAATTTATATGTGTGTTTCAATTTTATATGATCTTAACATATGTATGCATGTATCATATTTAAGCAAATTTTCATGTGTGTTTCAAATTTAATTATTTCTTGTAATTTTTTAAGTTTGTATGTTAATTTAGTGTAATTTAATGTAGGTGCACACTTATATCTCATATCATGGATGATTTTAATATTGATGATATCATCAATCCACCACCTCAGCTAGCTCCAGCTCCCCCTCCACCTCCACAACCCATTGCATCTGATGAGGCTCGCTTACAAGCATGCATAAATGATCAGGTTGCATCAATACAAAATCAAATCAATGCTATGCAGATTCAAGCATTGATTCCACCCCATGCTCAACATTTTGCATCTACAATGAAAAACGTTGTGGATGCCATCAGGACCATTGATTCTGATCTAGATAGGCATAGATGAGACAAAGAACAAATGAGACAATTTTATGTTGATGGTCTCTCATATAAAGAAATATTTGACCTTAAAATAATGAAAGCCCATCTAGCCCCCCTACTTTCTTGACCCCGTTACTCGACAGCCCATTCTTGCAAAAAATTTAGAATATCCATGAGGTGGTGCATACATCCACAGATGAGTGGACAGTTTTGGGAGCGATGGTATATGGTTTTTGATAGTCCCCCACATGCTAATTGGGAGTGCCCATTGTATTTTTTGAGGAAATTATATGTAGAGTTTGTTATGGGGCAAAAGCCCAATTATTTTGATGTTAAATCATTTTAGGGTGCTGCTGGTGGCATGCCACAACAGAGGTTAGGGGAAAGGTTGATCCCCAATGCCCTATGCATGCACAACCCCTTGTTGTTGCTCCTGGTCCTCCCATTCTTGCACCTATGCATCATCAATCTATGGTCTTGACATTAGGTTCCCTTAGTACACTCGCAGGAGACCTTGATCAACATGCTTCTGCGATAGCGGGTGGGAATAATAGAGACGATGATGATGGAGGAGTGTTCTATGGAGCTGGTCTGAGTACCACTCTAGGAGTGTCGAGGCCCGTCCAACATGTATGCACTAGTTGCCATCAAGTATGCTATGGACCTGATTAGGCCACACCTAGTTCAGGTGGATGTGGAGATTTTGGTAGTTCATTTGGTCACATTAGTTCATTTGTAGAGTTTCTTACAAGAGGCAAACATCCTAAGGACACTAGTAGATAGGTATTAATATGCATCTACACGTTCATTTTATAAGAATTTTGATGAATGTATATATCAAAGTAAAGTTTACAATACATTTTAACAATCAAACTTTTTGGTGTATAGACAATAGTAATGATGGGGCAATCATCTGTTCCACGAGTACATACATCGACACTAGTCCTAATCGGCAACCCTAATGGGGTATTTTGATTTCAATTTTTAAAATTATAAATGAAATGATTTTTAACTTGAGTTTTAAATTTATAATTGAATAACATATATGTTTGAAATATTTATGTTGGTTTAGGTGAGTCAATCGGCTTCCACGTTGATTCCACCCGAGGGGTTGTTGAACACTCCTCCACTATCGGTCGTTGTAGACTAGGGGCAGGTACATTTATATTGTAAATTTTTTAACTTACATTAGTATAGTTACAATTATGAAATTTTAATTCACTATATATGAAATGTGCATGTACACTTGTAAATATTATAAGCTTGTGTTACATTTCTACATGTATTTCTAGGTTGATACCACAATCAGAATGGGCATCAGGCAAACATTAGATTTTGTGGTTACTCGTGAGGCCTCTAATTTTCAGGTTGTTTAAAAAAAATTCTACACAAAATGTGCAAACTTGAATATATATATGTATATATATATATTTACCTACTTCAAGTATGTACATGCTTTAACTTTGATCTTGTAGGACTTTGTTAGTGCGACTTTCAGCCCTGACCCAGACATAGTTACACCTCCAGGAGGGCATGCGGAGCAGACTCCAGATCAAATGGTAATTTAAATTTTTTATTATATTTAAATTCAATTATAAATTATATATTGTGAATATATAACTAAATAATTTTAAATTTCACATTGAATATTAATATAATTTGAGCTAATACATGTTTTAAATTCTTCTTCTTTTATAGCATGTGACACATCTAGTAGTTGAGAATGTACAAACATGTCCTACAGAAGAGGGTGCACAACCTATGGATATGGTACAATTAAAATATGATAAGTTATAAATTAATTTCAATTAAATCATTTTTAATTGTAGACTTGTGCATCTAATTTCAACTTTTTTTGTCTTGTTTGTGTAGATTGATTTAGAGAATGTAGAGGTTTCTTCAGGTGTAGTAGAGCATCCAAACCCAGATATGACTGTAATTTAATTTTAATATGATGAATTATAAATTAAATTGTCATTAATTTTTTCTTTCATTGTCTTACATATGATTTCATCTTTCTCTTGTACAGAGTGTTTTAGGTCATCTGCATAGTCCGCATGGCACGAAGAGATCTCTTGATTATAGAGATAATACATGACCTAGAAACACGATTTTGTGGGTTATATTTGTTTATTTTGTGGAATATATTTTTGGTTTGTCATGTACTCTATTGGACTTTATAATTCATGGTTCTTGAGTACTTAGTTGGACTTTAGTTCATGGGTTGTACTCTGATGGACTTTTTTTCATGCGCTTAATATATTGGTTTCATGCACTTAATATATTTACATAAATTATGGACTTTATTATTGTTTGAAATTTTAATTTACACATATACATTTATGCATTTTATGTTCATAGTCAAGATATAAATATAGGACATTAATGTGAAATTAAAGTTGAAATTAATAGGACATTTTAATAATCATAGTTTAATTTAGTGATCTCATACATGATATGTACATTCAATAATTAGCTATAATTAGTCAATGAATTTATTCAATTCACGTCAATCAATAATTAGTCAATAAGTCATAATTTACAAACCAAAGCAATTCGTTTATATACCAGAAAGGATAAAATTTTAAGAAATAAACAAAACCATACAAGATTAGAGAACAAAAGCATTAATAAATTCTATAGATAATAAAATCCAACACTAATTTATAGGTTGTTGAAACAAATAATGGCATCCGATACTATTTTTTAAGCTGTCAACAAAAATAATGGAATCCAATACTAACTTATAAGCTGTACATTGAAAACAAATAAGGGGACATCTTAAGGGGTCATAGTACAACATCTTAAGGGGACATCTTAAGGGGTCATAATACGACGTCTTTAGGGGATGTCTTAAGGGTTCATAATAGAACGTCTTAAAGGGATGTCTTAAGGGCTCATAATAGAACATCTTAAGGGGTCATAATACAAAGTCTTAAGGGGATATCTTGAGGGTTCATAATAGAATGTCTTAAAAGGATGTCTTAAGGGCTCATAATAGAACATCTTAAGGGGTCATAATACAAAGTCTAAAGGGATATCTTAAGGGTTCATAATAGAATGTTTTAAGGGGTCATAGTTTAAAGTCTTAAGGGGATGTCTTAAGGGGTCATATTACATCTTAAGGGGATGTCTTAAGGGGTCATATTATGTCTTAAGGTGATATATTAAGGGTTCATAATACAATGTCTCAAGGGGATGCCTTAAGGGGCCATAATACAATGTCTTAAGGGATCATAATACAATGTCTTAAGGGGTCACAATACAATGTCTTAAGGGAATGTATTAAGGGGTCATAATACAACATCTTAAGGATATAATTGATTTAACAATAATATATGCATGAAATTTAGTGATTTGAAGACATATAAGGACATATATGTACATATATGTCATCTCAAAACAATGTTTACAAAATTTGACTTGCCATCTCAAGAACATCTCAAACTCATGCCCATAATGTACTTGGTCTTCACACCGCCTAATATCAAAAAGGTACAAGCAATATCAATGAAATCATCAAAAGATACATATTTTGATTTATATAAAACTATCAATATGTACACAACTCAAGTACCTGCATTTAAAATTATTTCACACATGTGTAGGTTGAATCCAAGCATCCTCTCCTTTTTGTTTCAAAGTATGAGATCAATGAAATGATGGCTTAAGGATACAAAAAAGGATAATAAATCAATTTTAACTATTAATGTACAAGAAATATCAATATGTAATCAAAACATGTATTTAAATATATTTTAACTAATAATTACCTCTATTTAAAAGGACAATATAAAAATTAAACTATATTTACCTGTATTTACTTATTCCATTGTACCATCTGCATCCTCTCTTTTTTGTAATGCATCTATGATTGTCTCATGATCTTCCATAGAAATTTTCCATAAAAATTTATTTGCATGACTTCCGCGATACTGATCTAGTTTTATATTTGTTACCACTACCAAATGTGAATAATGTATAATTTTTTTATGCGGTTCATAATCTTCGAATGCAGGTAGACCATTCTTCCTTGCTAGGTATTTTCATAGCCAAGTGCCAACAACCACAATCAATCCTTTTGGAAAATATGAAAACAATCATTATATAAGTTCTCAAAATTTTCTTAATGATATGAAAAACTTGTTCTAAAAAATTGTTTAAGGGGATCAAAAAAATTGTTATCAAAATTTTCTTAAGGGGATGTCTTAAGGGGATCATGGTACTTGTTGGATAATGATAGCCATCATCATCTTCTCGAGGTGATATTAACTTATGTTTACTCTCCACACAATGAGCCAACCAATATTTTGTTTGCTCTTCATTCCCCTCATGTGCAACAACAACATACACATGTCTTGCAAACAAAATATGATTTAATAACTTGCGCATATCAATATAAAAAAATTAGTATTACAAAATAACTTAATAAAGAAAAATTAAATGAAATAAATTGAATTAAATTACCTTCTTATAAAAGGTCTAAAACATGGTCATAGTCTTCAGATGCAAACACTTGATCATTTTCTTCAATAGTTCTTTCATATTGATCATGTGCTTGTGCAAGTGTCAATGATCTTTGCTCCCACTGTTCAACCCATTATGTATTTTCACATGCTTACCAATCTCCTAAGATGCAAAATTGGAAAAAAAATGCAAGCTCCCTTGTATAGATAGTCCATGTGCTTGTTGTCGAACTCCTAAATGAATTCCATTTAGTAGATCCACTAATTGTCTCATAGTCAGCTCTAGGTACAATGTTATCTTCTTCAACCAACCAAAAGAATTGATGAACTCTAGAGTACTCACACGAACTAGGTGTAGATAATATTGTATTACACCAATCAACAATCCCACGTGCATCTTTAATTTCTCTCTAGCAAGAATTCTTTTGACACACGTACCAGCTCCATCATGTTCTCCTTTACCATGCCCAGCTTTAAAAAAACTCCATATATCTTGGACATTAAGTTCTTTGTGAATCCTACTTAACCAATAGAACATTCAAGCATTCTTGAACTACCTCATACAATTATCTGACCATATGAGGTGTTCTTTCATATGGATTCCTCTTTCTCTTAGTTTTTTGTAAAATATACTGAAATAGTATTGAACAAACTCTAATGAGTGTAATCGGTTGTCACTCAGATAAAAATGATACTCCCTCAAAACTTTTCTATCATCCTCAGTGCTATTATCTACATGTCTATAAACAATATGGACAAACATAGCTACTTGCACTGAATTATAATATTGTGATTGAATTTCCTCTTGCAAAGCTAGAGTATAATTTTCTGCAAAATCGACCACTGAAAGTATAGTACCAATTGGAAATGTGTTTCTACATGCCTGAAATTGGCCATCAAGCCATCGAGCATGTTGACAGTGCATGATATATTTTGGTACTATCTTATTCTTAAATTCACTCATGAATGCATGAACACTAACTTTTTTTGTAACTAAATCACAACGCTTTCCTATTTTTCCATCTTTTAAAGAATAGTGAACATTCTTAAATCTTTTAACTTCTACTAATTATTGTCCAAAATCATTATCAACACTTTCATGCATACAAATTCCTAAGAATGAAAGGTTTCCACAGTCAATGCATTGTCTAGAAATATAAGAACTTAAATAAAACAATTTACCATTAGATCTTTCACAAAACAAACTTGAAATAAACTCCCTTATTGCTCTAGGTGGCATATTAATACCGCATTCCTGTATAATCATGTTAGTATGCAAGGTACAACATATATATCAAAAAACATCATAAAAATAATGAAATTGAACATGCGTTTTACAACAACAAGATATTCGTTGTAATACCCCTCCAATTTGCTTCTTGTTCGGTTTTCTTTATGCTATGTTTGGATGCAGCTACTTTGATACTGGATACATTTTTTTATGATGTTTTGATCGCTACTATAGAGTGACAAACTATTTTATGTGATGTGATGTGGTTATCTGATTATTGTTTCACATGCTTTAATGGTTTAATGATGTTAGTAGAGTTAACATGAGATTTTATTATGAGATTATTGATTAAGATGTAAATGTCAGTCTTTGATGAGTGTATTGGTGAAGGAGATGGGTTCGCATCACTTGCTTTCAAGCACCCTACAAATCCATGATTTCTTCTTCACAGTGTGTATTATATGCTAGATATATTATATGATGTTGTTGAATTGGTTTCAGGTTGCAAGTACATGGCATCGACTCCACCTAGTTTCATAGGTTTGAGCGTGTCAATCCAACGGTTAAGTTGAATGGGAGATAGTAGCTAGGTAATATGTGTCAGGTCTATGCCCTAGCCTTAGTGTGTCGTCAATCCTGATTATTGAGTCATATTTTACCTTATTTAATGTTATTTGATTTTGAAAGGTGCTTGATTATTAAATGAATTTTTAGAATAATTGCATTGGTTGAAAGTGATGATTATTTTATATTAAATTAAAGTTATGCTTAGATGTTATATTTAAAGTCATTGATAGAATTTAATTTAATTAAATTTAAATTATGTAATTAATTAAATTTAATCTCAAAAGGGTTGAATTTAGTTATTAAATAAATAAAATTAATTAATTAAGTTTATTGGAATAAATTAAATTAAATAAAAAGAAATTGAAAGAGATTGAAATTGTATTTTAAAGTCAATTTGGGTTTTCAAAAATGGAAAATGAAATTAATATCTAATTTTCAACTTTGCATGCATTGTGATTTAGGGTTGTATAAGATATTTTTTATTTATGGGGAATGCATGTTTTTAATTTTAGAAGAGAAGTTTTTGGGTGGAGAATTCATTTTCATAGCAGTGAAGGATTTTTGGAAAATTTGCTTAGAGAAGGGTTGAAGCAGTTTTTGGTTTTAGATTTGATTTGAGGAAAGTTAGTTTGCAATTGTTGAAGTTTTTGGATTGGATTTGTTGCATGTTTGAGGAAAATTCAGGAATTCTTTGGAGGAGGCTTACATAAAAAATTCATCTTCTTCTGTAGCTTCAAATTCCAGGTTTTGATCTGTGTTTTTTTGGTTTTTTTTTTTGTTTATTACAATTTATATTGTTTATGAATTTGATTGTTGAAATTTATTGTTTAAAGTAAACCTTAGATTGTGCTTCAACATTTAGGTTGTTGTATAAAGATTTTACCCTTTTGAAAACATTCAAATCTAGTTTTCAAAACAAACCCTATTAGAAAACTTTCAATTAAAAAATCAAGATCTATTTATTTCCCTATTTTTATTATTTGAAAATTTGAATAAATCTGTTAAAATAAATTGATTTTAGAAATGATTTAAATAAAAAGTCAATTTGTAATCATTTGTGGAATTTAGGAAATCATTCTGGAAAATTTTATTAATTTTCTTGTGACTAGTTATTTTAAATTATTCTGTCAATTTTTCCAATCAACAATTTTGGGTAAATTTATATATATTTATTATTATATGTATTACATATTTGGTAAATATGCATACATATAATATATAAATATATATATAGTATTGGTATGTTGATTAACTATTTTATTTATTTTTGGGGAAAGTCGCTGTCGAATTTAATACACAGGCCCTCAATGGCGAAATTTCAGTTTATGTGTCCCTTTTTTTTTTAAAATAAAAAAATAAAAAAATATATAAACGAAGTTGTTTGGTGGACAGTGGTCATGACCCCACCACCCACACATTCCCATGGAAGGACACACCATGCATGGGCAACGCGCCTGCCACTTGGGGGGGACGCACTGTCCATGGGGAGTGCGGCCTCCCCAAATTTCGCTGGCCACTATACACAGTACAAGCGGCATAGGAAAGCGTAGTGTACCGGTGGTACAGTCCGTCGGACAGTGTACCGTCCGGTCATTGTCACAAGTGTTAAATGCAAAAAGGTTTCACAATTACTTTTTGCATTTAGGTTTTTCTATTATTAATTATTTTTGTATACACCTAAAAATGGTCTGGAGCATCCAATCAATTAAATACGAATTATTTGATTAATTATCCTAATTTCCTCTAATGTTGAATAAATAGAAATATTTATTTAATATAGTTCACATTCACATTCTTCATAATTTCTTCTAAATCTCGTCTTAATTAAATAAACAAAAATAAATACTTTGTTTGATTTACTTATCATTTCTCTATTTCAATCTATCACATCGATTATAAATTAATTAAATAAAGACAAAAACATTTTATTAATTAATTGCCATTATTCTTCTATTTTAATTTAATAAACAACTATCCTATAGTTCGTTTTATTAAATTATTTATCTCCTATTTTCCTAATTTAAATACATCAAAATATTTGAATTGTTGCACAAGGAATATTCCAATCTATATTCTCTCAAAAATGAATTAGATTTCCTATGTCTAAACTATGTCTAATTTATGTCAAAATTATGTCAAATTAATTGATTGAAACTTCATGGGAAGTTTTGGAGACAAATTGGAGACAAATTTAGAATTTGATCTCTCAGTCCTCCTCCATCAATCTTTCCTCTTCTCTTGCCTGGTGTTTTCATGGGTAGAGACAATCTCCGTCTTTCTCTCAATCTCTTCAATCTCTCACCATTCAAATCTCCAGATTGAATCCAAGCCTTTCAAAGCTTTCCCTGTGTATTTCTACAGCCAAGAACTCTATAAATAAAGCCTCATTGAACTGAGAAAAGGATCCAGATAATCAAGCTTTTGCACTCTTACTCTGCAAGAATTCAAGCATCAAGCATCAAGCATCCACATAGTCAAGCAATTCAACAATCAAGCCTCACATCAATGGCTGCCTCTTGTAGTTGCAATTCTCTGTTTCATGTCCATATCATGCTAGTTTAATTGATTTATCATTTAGCATTACATTATCATCATCTCGTTCTTCAGATAGTCATTTTAACATTCTTATTTGCTTACACAATCTAAGAGCAATTTAGATTTAATAAATCTTTGGAGATAGAGAGCAATATGACGATTTCGATTGATTACTTTGTTGAATTGATTCAATTTGTTTAATCATTGATATAATGTCGTATTAAGAAGTGTTTTAGATTTTATTCACCATTTCCACACTTACAATTTGGCACCCACTATGGGGCATTAACCCCAATTTTATCAAAATTTTAAATTTTTCTAGAAAGTGTTACGAAAGTTTACAGTGTGATTTATTTTAGTGCTTTCATTAAAAGTTTCGGCGCTTTTGGTCCCTATTCCAACACTTTCAGAGTTTCGGTGCTTTCGGTCACTATTTTATCACCTCAGGTGTTTTAGCGCTTCTATGAAAAACTTTAGCGCTTCGGTACACTGCTTCTGCGCTTCAATGATTTAGTGCTTCCAAGACAAACTCCGGCGCTTCGGTACACTGTTTCGGCGCTTTCGGGTTTTAGCACCTCAAGTAACTGTTTTAGTGGTTCGATGCCATATTCCAACGCTTTTGTAAAAATAGTCTGGATCCGATGCTTCCGCGGCCAGATTTTATTTACTTTTCATAGGTGAACTAAAATTGATCAATCTAGGATAGTCATTTCAAAGTTGAACTAAAATTGACCAATCTAGGATAGTCATTTCAAAGTTGGACTAAAATTGATCAATCTAGGATAGTCACTTTCTTGTTTTCCTTAAAGCAAATATATCAATCCTAGGATAGTCATCACATTCTTACAGTAGAAGTTAAAAGGAACATCATGATTTCTGTGAAGCAACACCTTCACTTAGATTAATAAAATTTCTTTTTGGGCTTAAGACAAAACAAATCTATATGCTGTGCTTGTGGTGATTAGGCTTATGCTCTCCCCTTAACTAGGTGACCAAAGTGCCAGAGTCACTTTTATTTCATGTCATTTACACTTTATTAAATCCTTTAGCAGGCTTGTCGTAGTGGGAAAAAGTACTCACCCTACGGGAACGACCTAAGTGGGAACAACCAAAGCCAGGTTATCCAACCCACTATACTAAAAATGTAAGTTGTTGATGAAAGTCCAACTTGATGGTAGTAGGCAAGATAACCATCCCCAAAATATTTGTTCTAAAGATTGGGAGGTCTCCTAAGGAAGTTTATCTATTTGCCACACTGAACGGAACCCTATCTACGAACCATAGAGTAGTTGCTCATTGAGTTAGTATCCATACATTGTCATACTCACGGTGCAAGGGGAGGGAAGAATCTGCCCCCAAGACACTCACCATATAATTACCAAGGATTGTTTGCTCAAGGGATTCGGTATCTATGTCCGTCACTTTGAGTACGCACCTGGCAATGACAAAAACATAGGTGCCCTCTAGGGGGTGACATTGTTGTGTGAGTCAACGTAATTGCAAGATGTGGGCTGTGAGTATAATGATGACCTACTTGTCCTTAAGTGTGAGTCTGTTGGATTTGTGTATAAATGTTAAAACAACCTGTTCAAATCAATAAAGATCATTCATGATTTTTGAACATACACAATCTTTTCAGTTTTAAAACACTTATTCAAAATTGCTTGCCGTGTTTTCACAGATTCATTTAAATCAGATTTAAAGATCATCCTGAAAACGTCAAGTCAAAACAAATCAGAAAATCCATGTTACGAAAGTGGAAGTTCACCACATTTCTTAGAAGAAAAATCAAAAAACCCCAAAGACCTCTTAGTTATAGAAACAAATTGAGAAAATGACATTTTCTGTATCAAAATCGGAAACTTCTTTTGCAACATAGAACTTTCATCCACCGCTATCATGATTTTGCTAGGGGTCACACATTAGATTACACAGTAGAACCTATCTACTCATGAGCCTTCTTCCAGAGGAGAGCTCTCACACAATTCCACAACCATAGTCAATGGATTTATCTTTCTTATCTTCCACAATCTCTAATACAGTATGCCACAAGGCTAGACCAGGTTCTACAATAGAGAAAATTGAACTTCTAAATTAAGCATTCTGAAAAACTTGTTTCAGCGCTTCAGGTCACTGTTCTAACGCTTTTATGAAATAGCACTTTCAGGCTCTATTTTAGCGCTTCCAGTCTTTATTTTAGCGCTTCTGGTAAAATAGTGCTTTTGTCAATTTTTGCAGCGCTTCTGGGAAGTACCGCTTCTGTCATTTTCTCTAGCGCTTCTGGTCACTATTCAGCGCTTTGGTCAGAATAGCACTTCAGTCACCTATTTCAGTGCTTTTGGACTCTGTTCCAGTGCTTCTGGGAAATAGTGCTTCTGGTCTCTGTTTTAGCACTTTCAAAACAAAGAGTTCAAAATTTTAACCAGTCTATCAATCTGTCATTTTATCAACATTTTTATCAGAATCAAATTTTTTTATTTATTTTTTATCAGAATCACTATCTAGGAACCAAAGTCAAAAAGGTTTATACAAATTTCCAAACTTATCAACTAAAATGAGATCTTGCAAATTACAAGTGTCAAAATCAATTACACAATCAATTACTACACTGAAATTTCATTATCAAGATACTATCATCCTTCATCATGAAACAAAGTATAGTAATTAACTTTTTAAATATTGTCTCATCAATAAGATCTGTCATCTTATTTGAATTTGTTTAAAAAGGTTCAAATTGACACTATCCCGCACATAAGATCAACATTTCAGAAGAAAGGGCAAAAATTTGTATGCCAATCTTAACTAGGTACTAAAAAAGAGACTCTTAGAGAAAGAAATTTTAAAATCACAAGAAATGGCAGAAGAAAATCCTTGGAACAATTTGAACTGCAATGATAAGAATGAGGTAACTCCAGAAGATATCCAAGCGGCTCAACAAGATCCCAAGTTTCACATATTCATGGAAAAAATTCTAGAACAAGACATGGAAAAATATTTTTGAATGTTGGTTGAATCGGGGGAAAAACTTCCAAAAGATTTTGATGTAAACCATTTGAAGGAAACACCAGACATAAATGAGACTGAGATACCACAACCAACACAAATAATAGATCTAGTTGCCGCTTTAACATCTCAAATGCAATTGTTACAACAAAAAATACAATATATGATGCAAGGGACTACCAAGAGATATGTGATACATGACATTTGTCCTTATCCCTTCGATGCAATGGTCGGCTTGATACCTTTTCCAAGACACTACGAATTCCTAAAGTATGATAAGTACAATGGACGAACAGATCCAATAGATCATATAAGAGAATTTAAAATGATGAGTTTTGAGTTTTCTCAAGAAGAGACTTATTTGATGAGGTTATTCCCAAGAAGTTTGGGAGGTGCATGTATGGAAAGGTTCTCAAAACTGCAACCTCGTATCAAAACGTTTGAGGAACTTGTTAACAAGTTTATCTCTCAATATTCATTCAACATCCAAAATGATGTTACTATCAAGGATCTCTACAACTTAAAGCAAAACAAAGGAGAAACATTTTTGTCTTTTCTCCAAAGATGGCGATGACTGTTCGCTAGGTATCCTCGATCTATTCCAGAGGAAGAAAAGATGGAATTATTCATTGAGAACTTGACAAAAGAAATGAGCTATTGGCTAGAATTACAATGTCCACCCACTTTCAAAAAAGTCATAGAAAATGGTCTTAAGATTGAGTAAGCATTAGTGAAACGGGGAGTTATCAAACATTACAATGACAAATCAAATAACTACTCCAATCAACACTCAAGCAATGATAAACCAAAAATTTGGCAAAAGAATCGCAACACAAATGAAACAACAAGTGATTCAAAAAATGTCAAACCAATTTTCAACTTGATTGCATCTGCTTCAAACAATCAAAACAGTGACCAAAAAGTCAAGTCAAATACCATGCAGAACAATGAATGTGCAAAAACACTACCATATCAAATACCATCAAATCAACGAAAGTTCACACGTTTAGGTCAATCAATGGAATCAACAATGAAGGAACTAGTTACCAGAGGCCTTCTCACTACACAAGAAGCTAGGTTCTAGGTTCCAAAAGTCAAACCATCATGGTGGAATGACACTGATTATTGCAACTATCATAATAACAAGGGTCATAAAACAAATGATTGTATGGAATTGAAACATGCAGTACAAGATTTGGTGGACAGCAACAAAGTGTATGTGGAAGGACCTCAAAATAACAACAATCATTCGGCCTTCAAAGATCCTTTGCCAAATTATGACAAAGGTGCATCGTCATCAAATAGCAAAGGAAACAACGCCAATCATATCTATGACACAACAATCCTATGTCTATCTGAAGTCAAAAATGATCATGCAGTTATTGATAATATTGATGAAAATAAAATCAACAACATTACCCCTTTGGATTTACTCCCAAGTGTGCAAAACTCTGATAATCAAATAAATGTCTTAAAAATCAGAGACAATCAAGAACATCAACTAGCCAATGTGCTAACTAGGGGACAATCCAAGGTAATGTTAAAAGGAATTGGCTCCACACACGCAGTTCCACCTCCATCATGTTATGGTGTTATCAATCAAATGCAAAACACCCCCCGAGGGAATCAAGAACATCAACCGGCAAACATCATGACTAGGGGGCAAGCCAAGGTAGTATTAAAAGGAGTAGGATCTCAACATGAGGTTATGCCTCAATCTCACTATAATATTGTCAATCAATTGCAAAACATCCCCACAAAAATATCAATACTGAAACTCCTTAAGTTGTCACCATCACATAAGGAAGTTCTCGAACAAGCATTAGTTACCACAACCGTACCAAAAAATCTGAATGTTTGTCAATTCCAAGCTATGGTGGGACATTTGACTACCCCGCATTGTCTGTCATTCTCTGAACAAGATGATGTCTCATTAAACCATCCGCATAACATAGCATTGCATATCGAAGTATGTATCCATAATCATCGAGTTAAGAGAGGTCTAATAGATGGGGGAGCTGGTTTGAACATTTGTACCCTCAAATTAGTCCATGCACTAGGATATTTTGAAGACGCTATTGATGCTCAGAAGAAAGATCATCCCAAGGTTTAATTGTATTACCCATTCAGGTGGGACCCATGATCAAGCATATAGCATTTCAAGTGTTGGAAAGAGAGTTGACATACAACATACTTTTAGGACGACCCTAGATTCATGAAATGCAGGTCGTACCTTCTACATACCATCAATGCCTAAAGTTTCTAGTAAATGGACAAGAGGTGACTATAGCTGCTGATTATAATCATCCACAACATTGTGACACCTTTGTCCCTCATAACAGGGAAGCTTCAAGTTCATCATCATCCAAGAATGAACAAAGTCCAAGCATCACTACCAAGTGGGTACAAAAGAAAGGTAAAGAAAAGGAAACAAGTCATGTTGAAACAAACATTCTGGGTACACAAACTTCTCTATCAGACAACTTTCAGAAGCAAGTTCAGTTGACAGATAAAGGAATGGGACAGTACTCAATGGAGCAATCGCTTAACTTATCATAGTTAATGCCATCTCCTAGGAAATATGGTCAACCATCAATGATCAAACCTCCGACATCTTTACCTAGCACCGTTCTTCAAGAAAAACATTTGTAAAATCTAGAACCATAGTGGAAGAAATAGACAATAAAGCAATCCTAGATTGGCTTTACAAGGATGAAGAAGCATCAACATCTGAGATGAGTATCAAAAATGTTAACATCGACATAGACAAGTATGGAAAAGGAAAGGCTATTCTTGAAAAGATGGGTTATGAAGGACAAGGACCTATGGGATTAAGAAAAGAGGGAATTTTAGAACCTATCACACCTCTCACTCTCCACACAAAAGAAAAACTAGGACTAGGGTACTCTGAAGAAGAGAAGCAGGAACTAACAAAGATAGCTATGGAAAATATCCTTCACTTTAGAGATGGTTCTGAAACAGACTCAAATGAATATGAGTGGGCCTTACCTTGTGATCTTCTTTTCATTGATATTCTAGTCAATGTGATTAAAAAATATACACCTACACATGAGGAGGGCCAAGGCTCTGGGACTATACCTTTCATCGAGGGATCACTAAATATCGATGACTCTAGTGAGGACGAACAAAATTTGAGTGAACTAGACAACTTCGAAGAGGGTACCGTCATGGATCTCGATATCCTAAATGACAATTTTGATGATATAGCTATCCTCACCCTTACTTCCATAGACCTACATCAATCCGATGATACCATGCCATTAATCCATCCAGAACTTATTGATTGGGAACCTATCGAACCTTTGACTGTACCAAAATTTGCAAATGATGATGCCATCGTGCATTTCCTATGTCGTACCAATCCTGATACAAATTCTATCTATACTAATCATAATAATATGACTCAGCAGGAGGGTGTCAAATCTTCCAGTTGCAAAATTGATAACTAGGGAAAATAGATCTAATGGTGAAAACCATTCTATGGCAGCATTAGATCTAGAAAAAGTAAAAATAAAGAACGCATCCAACAGTGAAAACCTTTATGAGGCACTGAAGGATGGAAGATTTGACACTCTCCTAGAACATTATCATGAGCGATCATCAGTTCTGGTCGAACCTACACAATCAGTGGACATTGGCACAAAAGAGAAGGCAAATGTACTACATTTAGCAGAATCCATGACAGAACTAAAAGACCAACATTCATCCAATTCTTCAAAGCAAGAAGCATCAACTTTGCTTGGTCATATTCTGATATGCCAGGTTTAGATCCCAATCTGCTTATGCATCATTTGTCTTTGCTAGCAAGAATCAAGCCTGTTAAACAAAAATTAAGAAAAATGCACCCCCACATTGCATTAATGGTCAAAACAGAGCTAAAGAAATTACTGGATGCTGGATTCATACGATCTATAGATTATGCTGAATGGATATCAAATTTTGTGACTGTTTCCAAGCCGGACAATAGCATCAAAATCTACACAGATTTCAGGGACCTCAATAAAGCATGCCCGAAGGATGATTTTCCACTTCCAAATATAGACATCATTGTGGACTTGACAGCAAGGCATGCCATGTTATCAATCATGGACGGTTTCTCTGGGTAAAATCAAATAAGAATAGCTCTAGAAGATCAAGAAAAGATGGCTTTTACATGTACATGGGGTACTTTTTGCTAGAACATCAGGCCATTTGGTTTAAAGAATGCAGGAGCGACTTATCAAAGAGAAATGACAACAATCTTCCATGATATGATGCACACTTTCATGGAGGATTATGTGGATGAAATCTTTGTAAAATCTACTACAAGGGAAGGACATCTACATATCGTAGACAAAATCTTCACATGGATGGAGAAATTCAATGTCAGGTTGAACCCTAAGAAGTGTGTCTTCGGGGTTACATCAGCAAAACTACTAGGATACATTGTTTTAGCAAAGGGCATTGAGGTGGATCTAGCAAAATTCAAAGCAATTATGGAGATGCCACCTCCTAGAAACATCATCCAGCTCAGATCACTACAAGGACGGCTTCAATCAATCAGAAGATTCATCTCCCAGCTGGCAGATAAAAGTCATCCTTTCAATCATCTATTGCATAAACACATAGTTTTCATGTGGGATGAGAAGTGTGAAGCGACATTCAATCAAATCAAACAATATCTAATGTCACCACCTGTTCTCATACCACCAACAGAAGGAATACCCCTCATATTGTATATTGCTATGACTGATATCTCATTGGGGGCACTCTTAGCACAAGAGGATAATACAAGAAAAGAGCATGCTATCTACTACATCAGTAGAACTTTAAATGGATATGAAACAAACTATACATTCATAGAAAAGTCTTGCTTAGTAGTAGTGTTTGCTACTCAAAAGTTGAGACACTACATGATGGATCATATAATCAGGTTAATTGCAAAGATTGATCCTTTGAAGTATCTACTAAGTAAAGTTGCCTTAACAGGTAGATTGGCAAAATGGGTTATGCTCCTAAGTGAATTTGACATTCAATATGTCGAAAGAAAGGCAATCAAGGGACAAGTAATCACTGAACAGCTAGCTGAAGCTCCTCTACCAGATGGTCACCCAATGAAAATGGAATTTCTAGATGTAGACATCATGATAGCAATGCCCCAACAATGGATATTGTATTTTGATGGATCGTATACACAACGAGGATTAGGAGTAGGGATTTTGTTCATCTCTCCCCAAGGACACACAATTCCAAAATCATACAGACTCATGTTTCAATGTACCAATAATGTGGCAGAATATGAAGCATTGATTATTGGGGTCAAGATTGCAATTCAATGGAAAATCACAGATTTACAGGTCTATGGGGACTCTCAATTGGTTATTTATCAAGTCAATGATGCATATCAAACCAAAGATGAAAAATTGATGCCTTACAAACAGCAAATAGATAATTTGAAACAATCCTTTGCTAGTATCAAGTTTGATCAGGTTCCAAGGGCGGAGAACAAAGCTGCAGATGCTATGGCTACAATCGCTTCATTACTACAATTGCCTGAGAAGCGTGTTTGTTATGAGTTCATGGTAGAACAAGTATCGTGTCCTTCCCATTATCAATCAGAATCCACTACCATATGTCATATAGAAACCATTGAACCCTCTATCTATGAAAAAACCTATACTTATCTGAAAGATGATATCCTACCTCCTAACCTTTCCAGGAATAAAAAATGCAACTTTCTCCGTCAATCGGCCTGACACACTTTAATCACAGATGTCCTTTATCATCGAGGTCTTGATGGTACACTACTCTGATGTCTAGAATGCAATGAATCTGAAACGGCCTTATGAGAAGTTCACGAGGGTATTTGTGGTACTCACTCGAGTGGAATGACTCTAGCTAAGAAATTCCTTCATTTAGGTTATTATTGGCCATGCATGGAAAGAGAATCATATCAATTTGTCAAAAAATGTCACAAATGTCAGGTTCACAGCAATCTGATTCATGCACCGGCACAAGAACTACATCCTTTCACATCAACATGGCCTTTTTGTCAATGGGGCCTAGATCTGGTAGGAAAAATACATCCATCTTCATCTAATGGACACAAGTTCATTATCATGGCTACAGAATACTTCACGAAGTGGATAGAGGCAGTACCTCTTACTACCATCACTGGGAAATAGATCTCCTCATTTATCTTGAACTACATCATCTGTCGATATGGAATCCCTCAATCTATAATCACAGATAATGGACGACCATTCAAAAATCAAGATGTCTAAGAGTTATGTTAAAAGTTCCACATCCAACATCATTTTTCAGCACCGTACTACCCTCAAGGGAACGGCCAAGCAGAGGCCTCAAAAAAAACCATACTCAAAATTCTCAAAAAAAAGGTTAACGATGTTGGATGTGATTGGCATGTTCAACTCAATCTTGCACTATGGGCCTATAGAACAAGCATCAGAACACCAACGGGAGCTACACCATTTTCTTTGGTATATGGATCAGAAGCCATATTACCCATTGAAGTTGAAATTCCATCCCTTCGTGTATCACTTAGAGGTATCATTTCAGATGATGATTATAAGGTATCTAGATTGCAAGAACTGGAATTGCTAGACGAGCATCGTCCATAAGCTATAAATCATCTAAAAAATTATCAACAAAGGATGTCAAGGAGTTACAATCACAGGGTGAAACCAAGGGTCTTTCAGGTTGGTGACTTGGTACTAAAGGAAAACCCTAGGAATCAGCAGGACAGGGAGAAGAAAGGAAAATTTGAGCCTAACTGGCTTGGTCCTTTTGTCGTCATATGAGTGTATGGATCAGGAGCATATCAGCTATCAACGTCAGAAGGGGATCTGTTTGATGAACTTATCAACAGTATTCATCTCAGGAAATTCTATGCTTAAAACTCCTAGTGCATGAGGCAAAAATCTAAAATTGTTTCCTTGGTGAAAACCTGGCAATCAGGCATCTTGGTAACACAAAATACAAAAATAAAGAAAAAAAGAGAAAAATAAGAAAAATTAACAAAATAGAGGGTGTAATCAAAGCATGTGGTGAAAACCTGGAAACAGGTGTCATATGTGATTCAAGGATCAAATTTCCCATCTATTTGGATATATGTCAGGATCGTTCATCTAAAAAGTCAGTATCAATTCATATCATATCTTTCGTTTGGCCATCATAACATCCATTATCAAAATCATGTCACTTGGTCAAACATATCACTCCATAGCTTGGGGGCAACATCTGGATATCACTAGGGGCAATACAAACGTGTCAATTACAACAGTATGGTAGGAAACCGAAAACAAAGATCAAAACACAATATCAATCATCATCAGAAGGCATCAACCATCCATATCATATCAAAAATCCAAAAACATGTCAAAAATGTGAGTCTGAAAAAGCAACATCCAAAAAAAAACATAGGTCTATGTCAATCGAACTATGTGGTCTCTGCATGTGTAACGTAGGCAAGGCTAATCTTAAATCAGCCCTCGAGGCCCCTAAGATAGGTTAGTAGGTTAGGTCTTTAGTCAAAAATCTCAAAAAAATCAAAAACATCACAAAATTAGGATGGATGATCTAAAATCTGAATAATGAATGGAACACTTTAAGTAAACAATGGATAAATTGTACTTTCAATTATCATTACTTTAGAGTTACTCAATGATGTATTGAACTAGAGGAACAAGAAAAAAGAATTATATATTAGTATCTGCTGTCTGTACGTTAATCATATAAATGTGTGAATTGTCGAGGGATGTGCTATACAAATGTATCACCAATGACATTTAGAATTCACACATTGAAATGATTAATCACTACTTGTTTATGCAATGAATGCTTAGGTCATCTCGATTCAATTATACCTCGATGCTTGTGTTTGATTGCAATATTAAAAATCATGAAAGAAGTACTCAGGTCGTTATTGGTCTAACCAAATCATTAATGCTTGTATTCACTTTCAACATTCAATAAAGCTCTATGATGATACCAAGTACAAAAAGACTGTTAAAATGACATCTGTTTTGCATATCATTGCATGATTAAATTAGATTGCATTTATCATCATTCATTATTTGCAGAGTATTTGTTGCATAAAGGATTCCAATCAATGATTATCTAATCTACAAAAGAGACGGAGTATACTTGACATAAAATCATCAAAAAAATATATCATCATCATTTGCATCATCATTTCATCATTCATATATTTCATCATGCATCATAAATTCTACCATCAGTACATCAAGTTCATTTTTTTTACCATAGCACATTCATTACATTACCATGTATCCAACATCATATATCCACATATCATTTATCCATCCATACATACATCATTACATCATTACATTAAAATAAATCATCATTTATCATCATCACATTTAGAATAAACTCATCACATAAAGCATATAACAACATCCATCACATAAAAATCATGAAGCCATGATCATAATCATATCAAATGCATCTGATATATATATCAAAAATATCAAGTATACAATGATGTCGGACATAAAAGTACATCATCATACAAAGAGGTACATCATAAAATACATCAGTGAGGATCACAAATAGCCTCTATGACCTGCTACTACCAAAATGTGCAGGCCCAACAGGACCTATACCACCACCACCCCTAGACGGACCCGGATCTCTGGTATCTCTGCGTGGAGGTTGGGTCACCCCCTCAATGATTGTCCGTGTGTGTGTCTATCCAGATCTTGATGGGGCATAACTAACTCGGTGCTCAATAGGCAGTACATCATGATAACGGCCCCGGTAGAACTCTGCCTATCGACCAGCCCGCATAGCCTATCTCATATAATCACTGATAGAGGTGTCATTGGCCAATCTTTGGAGGGTATCTGCTATCTCCTGTGCCCTCTCGGCTATCTGTCAAGCACTATCTCGCTCGGCTGTTAGGGTATCAACCTGTGTCTGCATATTGGCTAACTGCCCCTAGGCCTGTGCCTGCATCTGGGTCTGGGTCTACACAAGCATACCCCGAGCCTATACCAACTGCCCCTGTAGTGTTTGAACCTATGGTTGCAAGCCTGAAATCTATCTCTGATAATCCACAGGTGGCATGGTCACTGCTCACCTCTTGCGAGGCTTGCTCGAAGATGGACCACTGTTGATGGCTGGCCCTGTCCCTCGGTCTCCTCCACTACCACCATCATTGTCCCCACTGTCACTCTCTGAGCTCTCATCTACTGTGATATTACCTTCACCCCCAACAACATCCTCTACCACATCCTCCTCTACTGGTAATGGTGTGGGCTCATCAGGAATGGTGATGCGAGGAGGGGGGACGAAAGCCAAAAATTCTGTGTACTCCTCTATCACGGGTGCCTCTGCAATATCCCTTCGCATGTCCCAGGGAGATGGCTATTATGTCCTGTACCCCTCTACTACAACATCATAAGATAATGTGGGACCCCAATCTAGAATATCCATCCGTCGTCGTGCATAGTGGGCTACCCCCTGTGGCATACACTGAATAATGCCATACTGTCTGTACACTCGACGCAGCAAAAATTTCTCAATCACAAAAGGAGTCCGACCAATGAGGTACATAGAGTCACAAAGGAAGCCCAATACTGTATCATCCTCATCTGACTCCTCACAGTCAAGGTATGGGTGCCATGTCACTGTCTCAGTATCATCAAAAACTCTCCTCCAGTGCTCTAACTTGCCCATCTGGGCCTGTGTGAACTGACCACTATATCTAAATACATACAGTCTGTCGGCTGGTCTATTTACAATGGGAAACGGTCAACAAATAGCAAAATTCTCCCAAACCCATATCTGTAACAGGGTCGCCCCTATGGATATAGTACATGCACCTAAGTACACAATGGAATGAAGATCATGGTAAAGATGTGCTAACATGCACATCCCCCACGCATATCTGGTACCATGTACCAACATGCTCTCTAGTGTCCTACCCTAGCCAATAAGGAATCCCTTTGACCTGTGATCAGGGCAAAGGAAACCTCCAATGAATCCAGCTAGCACTACTGGCAGTATCATATATGAATCTGCGATCCTTCGCCATTGAACACTTGGACCCTCAATGTCCTGATCCTGAAATACGCGACGAAGAGCATCTCTGCTACTGGTCCCATGAGAGTCATATGTAACAATCTCCCCCATGGATGAAATGCGTAAGATATGCCACACATCCTCTGGTGTGACTATCATCTCACCGGTAGGTAGGTGAAAGGTGTTGTGGTCGCTATGCCACCTCTCAGCTAACGCAGTCAACAAACCCTGATTAATCCTAATCTAGGGCATATCAAGTAAACTCATAAGGCTAGAATGGCCTGTCACTTGAAGCTCATCTGGTGTCAGATGAGGTATCAAATCTGTAGTCTACGGAAACCTCTCTCGCATCTGGAGAGTACCCAAGTCCTCCTATTATCATAAAGAAAAATCCACAATCAGTGAACTATGTCAGGAATTAAACATCATTCTACTATCAAGTCTATTTCAAAAGCTTTGTTATGAATTTTTGATCAAAATTCATAGGTGAACATCCAACCTCAACTATCATGAGGTTCATCTAAACATTATCTAGATCTCTCCAATCATGAGATTTATTAGATATTGAATCAAACCTCACCTATCATGAGGTTCATCAAACCATTATCTAGATCTCGCCTATCATGAGATTTATCAGGTATTGAATCATTTCCTCGCCTATCATGAGGATCATCAAGAAATAGGATTTCTTCTCGCCTATCATGAGAGTTAGTCTTATTTACTTTAATCTAAATCCTACATCAAGCAATTGGATTATCAATCATACCAATCAGAAGAATAGACATGATCAGAATTGATGAAATCAAGGTTCACTAAGTCAAAATCTTCAAATCTGACCGAAAGCGCTAAAACAGTCATCCAAAACGCTACATCCCAATAGCACTACTTTATTAGCTAAAAATGCTAAATCGGGGACCCAAAGCGCTAAAACCATGAAAGTGCTATTTCAGCACTCCAAAGCACTAAAAGAGGCTTTCGAAGCGCTAAAAATCCTAAAGCGCTACTTTTTCGCATGAAAATGCTAAAACAGGTCGTCAAAGCGCCACTTTACCAGAAGCACTAAAACAGACCTTAAAAGCGCTAATCCACCGACTCAAAGTGCTAAAATTCGGCTTCCAAGCGCTAATTCTTGACTCCTAAGCGCTAATTCACTGAAAGAGCTACTTTACTGACTGGAAGCGCTAGAGTTTTAAATGCAAGCGCTAAAACTCAAAGTGCTAGACTACCTAATGAAAGTGCTACATCGGAATGTAAGCGCTACAACATGGCTTGAAAGCGCTAAAAGACACCTAGACACGCCTAAGACCTAAAAAGCATAAAAAACAAAAGTGTACGAATTACGAGGAGGTTAAGGGGTACATACCAGAGGTCCATACACAGGCAGCCGTCTGTAATGTCGAACGCGCTCGAATTGGTGAGTGTGGTAAGAAATAGGCATCTCGCTCCAGCTAGCAGAAAAGTCTTTATCACTAAGAATTTTGAACTCAAAAAGCAAATAATGAATTGAAAATGACCTTTTAGCACTATTTATAATTTTTGAAAGGTATTTTTGGGGGATTTTTATAACATTTTGATTAATTTTATCCATGAAATTAATTAAAACTCATCAGAGGACTCATTTCTTCATCATTTTGTCAGGAGATAAATTATTGCATCATCGAAACACATCAAATCATCAAAAAAATCATAAAAATTCTAAAAATTCTAAAAAAACATCAGATCATTAATTTATCTCCCGAGGGGGCATATTATCATCAAATCATCCGAAAATCATGTCTGGGGTATTATCATCATCTGAAAATTATGTCTGCGGCACATTAAATTATCAAATCATTCGAAAATCATGTCTAGGGTATTATCATCATCTGAAAATTATGTCTAGGGCACACGAAATTATCAAATCATCTGAAAATCATGTCTAGGGCACATGAAATTACTTTTTTGATATCATCAATCTTGGTAGTAGCAGCAAAATATTTCTTCAAAGCAACGCGTAAAACACATCACTTCGAAGAGGGGCAAAATGTATACACCTAAAAATGGTTTGGAGCATCCAATTAATTAAATACGAATTATTTGATTAATTATCCTAATTTCCTCTAATGTTAAATAAATATAAATATTTATTTAATATAGTTCACATTCACATTCTTCATAATTTCTTCTAAATCTCGTCTTAATTAAATAAACAAAAATAAATACTTTGTTTGATTTACTTATCATTTCTCTATTTCAATCTATCACATCGATTCTAAATTAATTAAATAAAGACAAAAATACTTTATTAATTAATTGCCATTATTCTTCTATTTTAATTTAATAAACAACTATCCTATAGTTCGTTTTATTAAATTATTTATCTCCCATTTTCCTAATTTAAATAAATCAAAATATTTGAATTGTTGCACAAGGAATATTCCAATCTATATTCTCTCAAAAATGAATTAGATTTCCTATGTCTAAACTATGTCTAATTTATGTCAAAATTATGTCAAATTAATTGATTGAAACTTCACAGGAAGTTTTGGAGACAAATTGGAGACAAATTTGGAATTTGATCTCTCAATCCTCCTCCATCAATCTTTCCTCTTCTCTTGCCTGGTGTTTTCATGGGTAGAGACAATCTCCATCTTTCTCTCAATCTCTTCAATCTCTCACCATTCAAATCTCCAGATTGAATCCAAGCCTTTCAAAGCTTTCCCTGTGCATTTCTATAGCCAAGAAATCTATAAATAAAGCCTCATTGAACCAAGAAAAGGATCCAAATAATCAAGCTTTTGCACTCTTACTCTGCAAGAATTCAAGCATCAAGCATCCACACAATCAAGCAATTCAACAATCAAGCTTCACATCAATGGCTGCCTCTTGTAGCTGCAATTATCTATTTCATGTCCATATCATGCTAGTTTAATTGATTTATCATTTAGCATTACATTATCATCATCTCATTCTTCAGATAGTCATTTTAACAGTCTTATTTGCTTACACAATCTGAGAGCAATTTAGATTTAATATATCTTTGGAGATAGAGAGCAGTAGGACGATTTCGATTGATTACTTTGTTGAATTGATTCAATTTGTTTAATCATTGATATAATGTCGTATTAAGAAGTGTTTTAGATTTTATTCACCATTTCTACACTTATAATTTTTATTTTGTTTTATTTTGATATTATAAATTAAATATAATTTATATTAAATAATAGTATTTAATATTTGATATAGAATAAATATATTTTATATTAAATATTAATATATTATATTTAACATGAATATATTTGTATATTGGAAAATGGATATTTAAATTTAGATTTTATCCAGAAATAATTAATAATCACACTGGTAAATTCTAGAAAACAGAGAATTTATAAACAATGGGTATGTAAGCATATGTTTTTAAATATAGTTGTGTATAAATAAAATATAAGTATTTAACTATATAAAGCATTTTACATATATTTGTTTAAGTTTATATTTTTTTAGATGCTCAGTTTTAGGTATATTATTGCATGCAAAGTAACTAGGCAGTGATTTAAACTGAAATGCTTAATG
This sequence comes from Sequoiadendron giganteum, assembly GCA_007115665.2. Taxonomy (NCBI): domain Eukaryota; kingdom Viridiplantae; phylum Streptophyta; class Pinopsida; order Cupressales; family Cupressaceae; genus Sequoiadendron; species Sequoiadendron giganteum. The sequence continues at coordinate 578,857,302 of CM021107.1, forward strand.
TGCATGGTTAGATAAGTTTGTGAAAAGTATTTATTTCAAGGAAGGAATTATTATGTTCTAATGAGAATTTAGAATGATATTATTTTAATTTCTACGAGAAGCATTAGATAAGAATATAGATTTAAGATATCCAAAATTAGCGTATTTCCTTGTCTTTGCCTATTGTTGTTATCTTTTCCTTATATTCGTGATTGGGGAAAAAAGGTTTTATAATTATTTGAGTTAACCTTGTTATCGTGCCTTTGATTTTGTAAATGTTACCTATTGAATGAGTATGGGTTTAAGAAATCCAAATATTAGATTTGAATTATGACTTGAATGTTGTTGTAGCAATGTCATCAAGTTGCATTGTGGAATTTGGGATTTAGTGTTAGTCCAAAATTGTAAGTCTTCCAGAAGATCTTGGAGGATGAGGGTTGTCGATTCTTTATGTCAACCAGTTTTTTTCCCTTGGGTAGTGCATGGTGTCTTTTCAGTTTTACCTGGTTTCCACGAACGGGGATGTTTTTGTACCTCCCGTGAAAGGAGTGGACTACGTGTCTTTGTTGCCTCCAAGATGTTTGGAGTGAATTGTATTATTTTTTTCCTCCTTGTGTTGGAGTAGTTTTGATGCCTAGGTAGTATGCACTTGTGTTTCCCTTGGTGATTAGTTTGGTAGGGTGTGTTGTCCATTAGAAGAATGGCTTATGTTAGGCATCGAAGCCCAAAGAGGTAAATCGGGTAACCTTCAGAAGTTATTTAAGCAAGTGATAATTAAATTAATGTACTTAGAAAATTAGGACTAACTTCTCACTAATCAAGATAATTTTTCCTCACTCATAGACACAATGGCTCGTTTAGACTTGGGATGAGTGGGTAGGCCTGAAATAGCATAGTCATCTATCTTGTCAGTACAAGAGGTATTTGATGCTGCATGAGTGAGTATGAGGGACGGGATTCGGTTGAGGTCACCAAGATTACCGGAGCCTATGAAGAATTCCCAGAGGAGATCTCATGACTACTATGCGATGACACTCTATCTAGGACAACTGTTGTTTATTATTTTATGTGTATGGTTCTTTGAACATACTTGATCTATTTTATGTCTGGAAGCAATGTGACCTATGTCAGTAATGTGAAAGTTATACTTGAGATGTACTTGTATTGTCCATGTGTTTGGTTGAGTCAGTATGTGTCAGTATGAGTCTAGCTTTGGTTAGAGGTAGTAGATTCTTTGTCCATGTTGTGTTGTTACTATCTCCTAGCATGGGGGGTGGGCCTTCGGGTAACACTTGGTTGGGTGGAACATGCACCATACACCGTTGGGTCCCCATTGATCTTCAGTACTTGGCGGCGAGACATCCAATTGGATAGCTCACGGTTCTTATATCTATTTCTTGCAATGTTGTATTTCAAAATGTAATTAAGTTGATTTTACCCCTCTTGTATTTATGAGGTGGATTTATGTAATTGTAACACTTATGTATTTATGACTCATTCTGGGAATGAGTGTTGTAATTAGTTATTCTTGTAATAGATATATGTTATGGATGTTATCTTCTTATCTTGGTATTTATTTATGTTGAATGAATGCTTACTACTTGAGTTATTAAATGCAATGTATTAATGATGTATGTTAATGGGGATTTAAGTAATCTCGGTTACATAGCCTTAGGGGATGTTGTCAATTATAGATGAACATGTATGTTTAATTCACTTTAATAAAAAAAAATTTACTACGCTTTTATTGTGAATTGAAAATTCCTTTAGGGTCGCGTGGTGGGGCATTAAATTCCTTGCTTATTAAGTTTTACATACCACGGTTTACATTTTTCAAAAGACCTTTGACTTATTTTAATATTACCGGGTAACACTAAATCACCAAAAAATTTTCTATAAAATTTAGTTTGTGTTGTATCTAATAGGTGTTTTGGGTGAGGATCGCAAACTTTGGACCCCACCCTTAATTTTAAAACATCTCTAGCATTAGATGAAACCCTAGTATTATCATGCCAATATTTTTCAATCAAAGATTTAATTTCAACATTCAATTTCATATCAGACCTCGGGAGTTGACCACTAAAACTCCAACATTGGTTGATCGGATCATTTTTTATAATTATTCTTCTTTTTGTCACTCTTAGCAATGTTTTAGGATGTATTTTTAAAACTTCACTAATATTTCTTACCATTATTTTATTCAAAGTTGCCTTATTAACTATAGCAGTTGTTATAGTTCTTTTTGCTACATTTTTATCTTTAGATCGACTATTTTTTCCAATCGATTGAATGGCACTAGCAACAGTACACATAACATGTTTTAATGATTGATCTTTTCTTTTTGGTTTAACAAAAAAGCCTAACCTTTTCATTATTTTCCTCATTTTTTGCATTATCATCAATTGCATCATTAGTTGACATTGAATTGTAATTTTTTTACGATAAAATAATTTGTTGTATATTTTATTTGCCTGTGTTCTTATTTGCCTCCAAGAAATTTGACTAGGAAGATTATCAAAAACACCACTTTCAATTTAAAAAAAAGTATTTTCATTAAATTCAACATCACATTCTAGATTTTCATCTTCATCTTCATTTACATTTTCATTTTCATTTTCATCAACAAAATGGTTTTCATTTTCATTTACATCAACAAAACGGTTTTCATTTTCATTTACATCAACAAAATAGTTTTTGTTTTAATTTTCAATAAAAGGATTATTCTCAATTTCATTTTCAATAAAAGGATCATTCTCATTTTCATTTTCAACAAATTCTATAAAAGTTTCATCTCTCTGAATATTATCAATGATGTCAACATTGTTAAATCCAGCATCTTGTAAAATTTATACATACGAATTTACCATTTCACTAACATGTGGATTTGAAGACGTACTTGGATTTGTGCATATTGAAACATTCTCTATAGCATTGAAAGAGGGATTTGAAGACATAGTAGGACTTGATTGTATAGTCATATTCTTCTCCAAATTGACTTCTTGCAAATTCGCTTCATCTACAACCATGGTCTCCTCTATGTTTTCATCTTCAATAGTTGTAGAATTGGATGCTCCCCCATCATTCATTGATTTAATTCTCATTCTTCTTTCTTTGTCTTTGTCTCTCCTTCTCTTTGTTTACTTCAATTTCTTCAGGAGTCAATGTCTTCCTCCTCTTATTACAAGCTTTATTTCCCATGATTATAAAATTCTCAAGCACAAATGAATGTAAATAGTGAAATTCTTCAAAAAAAACTATTCAAATTGGAAGTTCAAAACCTATAAGGACTAAATTCTTCCTCTTGTGTTCCTCAAAACAGTAGAAAATTAGCACAATTCCACTAATTTATTCATGCCTCCTTTGAAAAAATCAATTCATATTGCAAGTTGAAGACCTTTTTTTCTTTCTTTGAAAAAATTGGATCTCTCCTTTGAAAAATTTTATCAAAAAAGCAAATCACCACCTATAAAAAAAATGTTGAATGAAAAATAAACCAATTTTACTACTCTTGGCCATACATGTGAAGTTGTAGACTTCACAGTAAAATTTGACAGTAAATTTAATTAACATAGCTGAAAAGAAACGGTATCTCGATTATAAAACAGGATCCTATTTTATAAAAAACGGGATCCCCATTGTAAATAGGGATCCCGTATTTAAAAAAAGTTATCCCGATTTTAAAACGGGATCTCGTTTTTTTAAATATGGGATCTCAATTAATAAATGGGATCCCATTTTTAAAAATTTGAATTTTTTTTGCCTTGTGGTAGGGTTTTTAATTCGGATTTTGGTTCGGGAAAAGCATTGGGAGTCCAAACCTAGGCCTTCAACCTAGTTTGAGTTGCAAGTTGAAGGTTATGACAATGTTAGGGAAAAAAATCGAGTTTGGACATATGGCTGACGACATATTTTGCATAAATTTTTTGACGAAATTAAAACCCATTTTAGATAAGACAATGTAGATTTCAAATATGTATTTTTTTTATAATTTGATTATTTTTTCTATTTTTCAATTAATTTCTGATGAAATTGGTCCATCAACTTTAAATATCAATGTTTTTTACTATTTTAATAACTTTTGATCAACATAACATTTTGACGAACGGATTGCACAAGGACAAACTTTAGACAATTCGTTTCAATTTTTTTTTTTAATTTTGCAAAAAATGATAACTTTAGGTCATCTTATGCGTGTCGTACACGACGATTTTTCTAAATGACAAATATGCCTGATAAAAAATTAACAAAACAAAAAATATTCAATAAAAAATTACAAAAAAATATTCAAAATAGCTTCAGTGAGTCACAAGTCTTTTCCCAAAAGGATTTAGAAAAATATGATAATTTAAGTCAAAATATGGATGTGGTATACATGCATGGTATGGTAAAAAAAAATGACTTTTAAATAGTGGTTTTTATAAAATCCTATTGAAACTCAATTTGTACAATCTAGGTATTGAAATAAATTACATATTTGGAAACTAGACTCCGAGTACTACATTTTATGATTAGTGACTTGTTTGAATATTTCATCTCCAAGTGCTTCAAATTTTAAGGTCAAATGTGCCAAACTTTGAAAATCAGGGAAAACACTTCCACTTTTTGGCCAAAAATTGGACTCAACTTCTTGCCAGCACCCTAGACTACATGATTACTTCTATGTGTGTAGGTTGCAAAAGTATCTTCCTAACCAAAATCATGTGATTAACTAGTGTTTCTTGTAAATGGATATAGATATCAAGCTTTAGGTTGAACCAACACAAATATTGGCAAGATGCAAGATAAGACACACTTATGATAATAGTACTAAAAAAAAAATAGTAAGAACCAAAATGTAATTCAAGATCCTAAACCAATGAATTTAGATTATTTTTTAAGTTAATGTTTAGATTTCTATGAATTTAAAATTTGATTAGATTTATGTCAGAGGGATTAATAGGTTTTTTAAATTATTTAATTATGATTTTGTAATGCTAGTTCCATATTTGTGAAGGGAATTATTATCACTATTGTCCTAAGATTCCAATGTAATGTCATTGTGTTCATGTGTGTGTAGTGTGTAATGTCACATAGTCAAAGAATTAACTTAGATCCTTCATATTGTTTCTTAGTTTAGGACTAAGATACGATATCAATCATTATTACATAAATTAAAAGTTTAGGGAACCCATCAATGCCTCATTGTTAAGGAATAAATCCTATGCCATGTTTACGTTTGAAGAGCTTCTTCATGAGTTTACTTTTTAGAATAAAATAGACCCTTTGTATATTTATTCCCTTAAAAAAAAATTGATTGAGCCCCTAATACTACTCAAGTTTCATTTAATATTATTTTGTTTACTTGTTTGGTCTCAAATTGGTTCAAGATGGTATGACCCCTATGATGATATTTTATATTTTATAAGTTTTTTTTTTGGTGTTTTCTATGATTGTATAGTGTAAATTTGGTAAAGAGAATGGTGGTCATTGATTTTTTTTTGAGCCAATCGCTTGCATATTTGTAATCATTATCAAAAGCGTGCATTAATAGCCCTAGAGTGAATTAGTCCTCTAATATTCACTTCATCCTATAGTTCACATTAATCTTGAGAAACCCTATGAAATTTCTCAAGGCCCTCATGCACCATTGGATTGACCCCAATTTTATTTTCTCAAGTATGTAGATGTTATCAATGATTACATCTAGTTACCACATTGCATACTCTTGCAACCCACAAGAATTATTTAGGATTTTTCCTCCAAGTGATGCATCAATTATTTTTTGAAAACATGATCTAATGTTATGTGTACTCATATAAGGCTCCATAGAGAATGTCAAAATAACATTATTTTATTGGTTGATAGTAATAAATATCAACCATAATTGGTCCTCTATCCTATGCATTATTGAGTTAACATGCTTAATGGATGATGACATTGAAAATAAATATTACAACCTGTGTTACTCTATTGGTGTTATCAAATCTTCCAAGCTCTTATAGATGCACCATTAACTAGTTCATAGCCATGAATTTTTGTGGTGGGGCCCCTTCCATATAAGATTGTAGGAAAACTACTATTGGTTATTGTTACAAAGTAAAATTTATTATTGATCTTGTATCATTAAATTGTATATGACCTACATAATTTTATTTGAGTATTGGTCAAAATCCTTTCATGGTGGAACATATGATATTTTTTCCTTGAAGGAAAAGTGATTTCCTTAAAATTATGACTAAAAATATCTAGTATTGAGACATATAGTTTGAAGACTATCACATGCTTAAGGGGATCTCTTTGTGTCAAATCAAGATTGCATCAACCATTCAACTCACCTCCCATAAATTCCCATTGGTTTTAAAATTATATTAAATTCCCCTAGCTTGATCATGAACACATAATCATAACCATCAACCACTATCGATGATTAATAAATAGTATGAGTTTCAAGAAAACACTAAAACCACCCATGTGTTCTTTAGCTCAACATTACTCCCACTAAATAGGACTAGAATGTTACTCACACATACAAAATTCTAATCAAAATTTGAATACTTGTAGGATTTCACATTTCAATTGGATATGCTCTTAAATCAATAGGGAAGTGAATCACTATATGAAGCATTAATCTTGCTAATGTAAGCCAATTGTTATTTTGTGTGAGACTATACATTGAAGTGTTAGCTTGATAATGGATGAAAATTGATAGAATAAAGTTGAATTTTCATTGATTTATGATTTGATTGAATGATGCATATGTAAATTAGGAGAAAGTGTTTTCAGTACTTTTTCAAAACATTATTTTTATAGTGATACTCTCCATAATGTACAAATGTCTCATGATGATATTTTTAAATACACATCCTAGATATATGAAATTAATTTTTTGGCACTTCTCTAAGTGAGTAATGGTTAGATTTAAGGAATGTCAAAATTTGAAACGTGAAACTTTGGATTTTAAAATAAAACAACAAATTGTAAGTTTAAAATTTTATTGAAGTTGAATAAGCTATTCAAATTAGGAACAAGATTCTAAACAAGAAAATAAGATATATTACTTTAATAAATAAAATTTTAGATTAATAAATACATCAAAATAATCAAATCATATACTAAAATAATACATTCAAATCATCCAATCCAAAATAATATAAAACTAAAATAAATATCAGTCTACATGTATATACTCTAAAAATTATGAAAAAAACAACCAAATGAACTTAGCATCTTTTCTAATAGAGTAGTGATCTAATTGTGTTAAGATTTTTTTTCTTCCATTTTATAGTCTGGGTTCACTCCTTTGCATGCATGTCTACCAAGGTAGTTGCAGCTACAAGATTTGACAAAATTCCTCTTTCCTTTATACTATGATGGATGCGGATGCCCCATTCCAAAGCTCCAATTTTGGCACGGGTAGGTAGGATGCTGGCAAAGATTGCAGTGTTTGGCTTTACACATGCCAATTAAATTTGATTGAAGTTTCTAAATCCTATTCAACAAATCCATTTTGTGCATATCCTACAAGCATAGCATTTCATGAGACCACATTTCTTTGAGTTATCCTATTAAATAGTTCATGTGCCTTGTCTATGCTTCCACATTCCGTGTACATGTTTAGTAGTGCATTGTCAACAACAATCTTTAATAATAATGACCACTTCATTATGGTTTGATGGATGCCCATACCCTGTTCATCTCTCATTGTCCTTGTTGCAACAACCATTTGCATGAACAAATTCCAGTGAAGCATCTTTCTATAGAATAAATATACATGTCTTAGAATCTTCATGGAAGCCCTGTTCTGAGTGGCTGGATTTTTCTACCATGGCCAAGAAGCCTAGAGATGTATGAAAAATAAAGATGAAGTATAGTAAAGGTGAATATCAAATTCTTACAGGCATTGACCGTACTTTCAAGTGAGAACAATTTGAATTTTGAATAATTAATGGCGACTAGTGTGTAAACAAAAGTGGATGGCGAAAGGAATGGGCCCACACCAACCACCTAAGTGCTCAACACTTAGAGTGTGTTGGTTAATCCTAGCCTGCATGGATTGTTCCATAGTTCCAACACCTTCAAAAAATCATGCAACAACCCTCCAAATAAGGTGATCAACAATAAATTAGGGGTGACCGACTTGGGAAGGTATGAGACCTCCAAATGCTTACACAATTATATAGATCTACCCTCCAAAAAAATGATTGAAACTTAGTAACAAAATATACATCAGGAACATATATATCAACAACCTTAGGCTTCATGAAGACTAGAAATAATATTCATTGTCTCCTCTAGAAAATGGCACTCCAAATCTAGCAAAAAATGGTGATGAATAGCAGTAATAGATTTTAAAAATCCAACATGAAAATCTCCAAATTACAAATGCCAAGTTTTCTTGCAAATCTAGAATCAACCCGAAATATACCCAATCATAGCTTATTACTCATATTAATGATATTAAGGGTTGTGAAGGAGCAATGGTATAATGAGATTTCAGAAAAATCAGACTTAAAGCTTACCATGACAATAGGAAAGTCTCATTTAAGCCACTATATACATTGGAAAATTAGAAAAATGAGTATAGTCAACAGCATATACCATCGGACTCATAAATATGAAACAAAATTGTCATGTATTTTTGTTTGCATGCAAAATAGGTTGAATGACAAGGTTTCTTGCTCAGATTGTCAATCACACTGCATAATGTATGTAGACATTCAAAATATCCTGATCGATATCATGCACTTGATTCTAATTAACTAACATTGATTCCTCCTTAATCACCTACACACTAACGAATTAATTGAATAATCTTTAATTAATTAATTGAATTCATTAAATTGCCTCCTTAAATTAGATAATGAACTTTATCAGATTATTTCATCATCTCCAATCCTAATGTTCTTCCTTTAATTAAATAAACCAATATATTTAATTAGAATCTTAATGTTCTTCCTTTAATTAAATAAACCAATATATTTAATTAAAATCCTAATGTTCTTCCTTTAATTAAATAAACTAATATATTTAATTAAAGTCCTAATGTTCTTCCTTAATTAAATAAATCAATTTATTTAATTAAAATCCTAAAGCTCTAACATCCTCTCATTTGGTTTAAATAAACCTAAAAATTAAATCAAATGTCATAAATCAACTAATTTCACCTAAGTTAATTAATTCTAAATTAATTAACTCCCAACACTAATCCCCCATTCCTCTAGCTTTTAACTACACCCTAGGGTAAGTCAACCTTGGTCAACTAACCAAGTTGCACATGTAAATCAATTTATCTGATTTACTAATTACCTTATTTTCATTCAAAATGGCATATTCTTTGAATATTCTACCCACTTGACTTTTCCCTCCCAAAGGAATTTTGTCCTCTTTTTTGAGCCACCTTAACATTAAAGACTCTTACATGTCCTCCCCTTTGAGCCACCTTGGCATTAAAGGCTCTTACACCTCCTTTTACACAAGCCACCTCTTGGAATTTGTTCCTCTTACACATCTAATCTACCCATATGTGCTCACACATGTGTGAGCACATCTCCTCTAAGATTCATTAGCACGATGACAAGTGGCACAATGTCATTGGTCCAAATTTTATTCCCACATTCTCACCATTCATCCTTATAAATAGAGTCCTTCTCTATTAAATGAGGATCCACAATATCATCCACAAGTTAGAGCATGAGCACTAAAGGCATATGCATAGAATTTCTCAATCAGAGCTAGGTTATTGACATTTTTTTAATCACACATCCATCAAAATTTTATCAAGGGATTGGGAAAGGGATTCTTTCCACATCAAAGGAGCACCAATCCCCTATGGGATGTTGGTTTGAGCATTATAATTGTGTTTCATTTGTGATTTCAGCGTCGCTCTGCTTTGTTTCTCCACAGAGTGATGCTGAATTTAGTAGAGCAACATTGAAATCCTCAAATAGTGATGCAAATGTGGAAAGCAACGTTGGGTCTAGGTAAAATGTTAGTTTTCAAATTTTTTTAAAGATGTGTTTTATTATTGATCTCCTTTGACCATTGACCTGTTTTGTGGCTCTATTTTTTTTTATGATCAAATTTTGCAGGTTAGGTGACAAAAAAGAAGAGGAAACAAGGAGAAGGGTATGTGAAGGATGATGGTGGGCCAAAAAATGGTGATATGTAAGTGATATGATCGCCCATGTGGCTAACGACTTTATTTTTACTGATAATTGATGAAATGAAAAGGGTTTTTAAAGGAGATTCTCAACTTTCCACCAATATAAATTATGCTTTACTTTGAATTTAATAAATTATTTTATTCATTTTCTATTTGAATTACGACTAAAGTCTTGATTGATAGGTTGATTGAAAAACATATATAGCTTTCAAATGGTATAACATTTTTTGAATTTGAAACTTGCATCACATTCTATGCTTTGCATACTATAGGATTAAAAAAAATGAATTTCATGAAGTTTTGACCAAGTTAAGGTGGTCAGGCATATGAGTTTTTATATTTTTTAGAAGTTGTAATAAAAAATTCACAATTAATTATTTACTTGGAAAAAAATTACAAAAAAATATGCATCACATCGGGACATGAGTCCTCTACTTATATCTAAAATATTATTAAAAAATATTATCATTTATTGTACTTAGGGTGGTTAGATAGACACCTATTTCTTATTTTTCCCTGAAATTTAAGTATTACTGCATTTAAATTTCAAATTTTCACCAAATAGATTTTTTATTTTTTTTAAATAAACCTAGTAGTTTAGAAACTAAATTAAATTTTCTACAGATTCTATTCTTACATATTTTCGAAATAATATAGATAACTTATTCAAATTTTTACATCAAATTGCCTAACTCCGATTTTCTGAATTTTCATTGCCACTTAAGGGCCTTTTTTTGCCATGATGATCCTACACATACCCAAAAGGCTTTTTATGACACTATTTCATAATTGTAACAAGTTTTTTTTAACACTTTGGGGACACCTAGAACCCAATCTTCAAAATCTTGTTATCTTTCATTTTAGGACTCAACTATATCTCGTTTGGGTTTTAAAAAAACAACACAAAAAGGTTAAAAAAGAACATTAGAAACTCACTAGATTTGATTTTGGGTTTTAAAAATTTGATAAACAACTTCATATTTGATTTTGGTGCTTAAAAAGAACTCATCATTGCCTTTGAGGATTTAAAACAAACTTGTGATTGTTTTGATTTGTAATCCTTTTTGCAATCAGTGTCATTCGAATACATATGCACTTTTCTCGCACTTCACGATGATCTTGAGAATCAAAAGCATCCTAGTGACATTGATTGCCTAAAAAATTACCTACACACTTCAAGTTTTGATCTAAAATTGAACAATCATGCGAGTGTGAAGAAAATGCATTGTGTGTGCTCCCTCCTAATGCTTTACACAATCTAGGTGTTTGAACTACAAATGTACCTTTAGCGGGTCTGCCTTGGTGGGAAAAAGTACTCACCCCAAGGGAACAACTCAAATCGGTGATGAGCTAAAAGGCAAGCTACTCCCAACCAATATATAAATTTGAAGAAGAAATATCAACATTATAGGAGCTCCTACGAAAAAGTGGGTGATTCTCCTTATAGGATTTGATCTTGCCTCTCATGTGGCCTTCTAAATGAGTGTCTTGATTATGAATCATTTTTTATAGAATACAAAATCCCTAACTATTTTTTGGTATCAGGAGGTCAGACCTCTAAAGCCATCCCATATACTTGTGGTTTTTAGTAGAGATGAAGAGTTTGTCATGGGAGATTCATGGGAACTCGAAGCTTGGTTGACTCATAAAACTGAGTTTCATGGAGGGGAGCTAGTGTGGTCAAGCTTCTAATCATCCACGCTGAATAAGTGTAGCTAGAGAAATCCAAGTGGGAATCCAACGTATATTGTCTTTTCTATCTTAGGGTTGTGCATTGTTTCAGAATTAAAACACTTTGCTTGAAATCTCAAAATGTGGAAACAAACATTCAACAAGGTCATCAAAATTCAAACCATTTGGAAAGAGAAAATACCTTTGAAAAGCCCATTTATTACTGCTTGTCCCTAGGAATTCTATCCTTAGAGGCTTCTAAGTATTTGAGCCTATATCTCAATTTTCTCTCTCTAAAGTTAACATTAGGGAACTATTACCTTAATTCTCTTGATTTCCACATAATGGACCTTGTGGGATGAAAATAAATTGAGACATGGACATTTAGTTTGAAAAGCTAAGCAAGAAAGTGTGGATGTGGTAAAAATAATTCATTAAGCAAAGACTAAATAAAATTGAACCCCACATATGCTATTGTTCTCATGATTTCCAAAAAGGTCAAGATCCTAAAGAAAAAGTATTTATGCAAAAAATGTTGGGAATAGGTGCCTCAATTTTCAGCTTGGACCTCTAAAATACTTGGAAAATTTTTGTTATTTCATGCCTTTACCACCCTATTGCCAGGGTTGAGTCTTTGAGGAATGGTATGGTGGTTTATCGCTTTACCGCAGGCCTTTGATAGTCTGGTCATGGTGGCACGGTGTTACCGTGTTACCGTGGGGTCTGCTTCTGGTGGTGGAGGTAGCACAGCGAGCAGTGCATAAGTGGTGAGCTAGCGGAAGGAAGGTTTACCTCCTTACTGCAGTTGTTGATCAATGGTGGTGTGGTGGTGGCAATTGACTGTGGTGACTTAGCGATGATTAGTTACCGCTCCACCGCGATGGCCTTTTGACCGCATCGCGGTGGCACGGTAAACCGTTAGTAGTCACCGCCCTACCATGGAAGGCTGATGGTCAAGGTCGGGTGGCATGGTAAGTCATTGACGGTCTATGCAAGTGGTTACCACCTTATCATGGAGGTCTGGCGGTCTTGGTCTAGTGGCGTGGTGGTAACCTGGTGGTCAGTTCTGGTGATTACCATTGCACCACAGTTGACTGTTGCCTGCTCAATGGTAGCACGGTAATAGACGCATGTCTCTTGTTGACCAATCTGACTCTGAGTTGGAAGCAGCTAGCGAAAAGGAGGGCAGCGCGTGGTAGTTTCTGATTAGCCGAAGACCAAAAATGGTGAAGGTAGTAAATGCAGTTTGCTTTAGTTGGTGACGGGATCAATTTTTGGCAATGAATTAAATGCCTAAGCAACTTGATATGACTGTGCAAGATTAGTTTGGTCAGAGGATTGGATTATCTAGTTGGGCAATCAACGTGACTTTAATGACAAGAGATTGGCTAGTTTGATTGAATGTAGGATTGTCTACATAGTCAGTTATTATTATATAAGTCACATAAGTGTGATGATTATATGGGTTGCGTTAAGTCTGTTTTAGACTATAAGGAATTGTTGCAAGCTTAAACAAAGAGGAAGTGCAAACAGTGACTGTGCATAGTAATTTTTCTTACTATATACTTGTGCTAAGTATTATAACAATAAATGTATGCTACTCAGTCTGATATTGTGAGATGATTGTCCAGAGAGAGGGGTTTGCATTTTGTATGTAAACATATTTACTGAAATACAAAGAGATCGATCTTGGTGTGGTGGGTTTTTTAAATAAAGGGTTTTCCCACGTAATTCTGGTGTCTGCTTTGTCTGTATGTTATTTTTCTACTACTCTTGATATCTTGCATGTATGAATGTTAAGTTATAGAACTAGTTTTTAAACCTCTCCTTTGTTGTTTTAACGTTAGGAAAATGTTTCCACACTGTTGTTTTCCTTTCAAGTGGTATCAGAGCTTGGCCAATTGTGTTATCCTTGTTAGTAAGGCTAGATTTTTGTGCTATTACTATTCCAACGGGAGTTTTTTGTAAAGTTAGAACTTGTTCTATTTAAGATGGCAAGTACATCAGGTAGAATAGATATTGAAAAATTCAATGGCATCAATTTTGAGTTATGGAAGACTTGCTTGTGGATAGAGACCTCTGGATTGTAGTGTCTGGAACTATGCCACAAGGCATGAAGCAAGAAGATTGGGACCTTGCAGATAGAAAAGTGAGAGGTCTAATTAGACTGAGTCTGACCAATTTTGTACTCCTGAACGTCCATGAGGAGAATACTGCATCTTCATTGTGGAAGAAGTTGGGCGATATTTATGAGGGAAAGTCTCTGGTAAATAAGCTTTTCCTGAGGAAGATGTTATACTCCCTAAAGATGGAAGAAGGTGCATCTATTGCAGACCATTTGAACTCATTTAATATGAGTGTTACTCAACTGGTGTCTATAGGTGTAAAGATTGAGGAGGAGTATCGTTGCATGCTCCTATTGTGTTCATTACCTGACAGCTAGGATCATTTGGTGATGGCTATTGGAAACACGAAAACTACATTCAAGATGGATTTTGTGGTTGCTTTGCTTCTATCTGAAGAAATGCGACATAAGTCTTATGAGATGGCCAAAGAGGCTCTTATTGTTCAAGGTAGACCAAAGGAGAAAGGCAAGAAGAAAGACAAGAAGTCGAAATCTAAATTTGTAGGGAGATCGAAGTCTCCTGGTAAAAAGTCCAAAGTGAAGTGTTGGAACTGTAGGCAGCCTGGTCATGTCTGAAAGGATTGCAAGGAGAAGAAGAAGAAGAACGCCTCAAAAAATGACTCTTCTTAGAGTGATGCAGATGCCTTCAATGTAGCTTTGGAAACTCAGGCATCAGATGATGTCTGGCTAGTTGATTCAGGTGCAACCATTCACATGACATCCCATAGAGACTAGTTTACTAAGTATGAGAAGTACAATGGTGGAAAGGTGTACCTGCAAAGTGATTCAACACAGGAGATTGTTGGCCATGGAAGAGTTAGAATTCATTTTCCTGATGTGAGAGTCAAAGGTATTGGTGGCTGCTACATATACCAGGTTTGGCTCCAAATTTACTTTCTGTTAGTAAGCTAAATGATGTTGGTGTAGAAGTTTCTTTCTCAAGTAAAGGATGTAAAATGGCTAGAGGTGCAATGGGTTGTGGCTAAGGGTGTTCATTCTAGCACTCTATATAAGTTGGATGTGCATCTTGTTCAATGTAACAATGCCTCTATAGAGTCATGTAAACTTGTCCCTATAGAGAAAGGTGAAGACACTTCTCTGGCTGCAAATGCTTTGGAGGTAAAACTCCTAGTAGAGAATACTATGTTGTGGCATCATAGACTTGGTCACATAGGAGAGAAAGGTTTAAAAACTTTGAAGAATAAAAATCTTGTAGAAGGGCTTGATGATTGTAACCTTGAGTTTGATTTTTGCGAACACTGTATCTATGGAAAGTAGCACCATGTTTCATTTTATTCGAGTCCTCATAAATATTTTGGCATACTAGATTATGTTCATTCTGATGTGTTGGGTCCAATTAATGTTCCTTCATTATCGAAGTCGATATTATGTTTCTTTATTGATGACTACTCGAGAAGGGCATTTATTTATTTCTTAAAGAGTAAATCAGAAGTGTTCAGTCAGTTTAAATAATTTAAAACTCTGGTAGAGAATCAGACTAGAAGAAAAAATAAATGCTTGAAGATGGATAATGGTGGTGAGTTTTGTTCTATAGAATTTGAAAGGTATTGCATAGATCAAGGAATTAAACAGCATAAAACTACACCTTACACTCCACAATAGAATGGAGTTGCTGAAAGGTTGAACAAAACGTTAATGGAGAGAGTGAAAAGTATGTTGAGTAGTGTTGGTCTGGAGCAGAAGTTCTGGGCTGAGGCTATGGCTATAGTAAGTTATCTAGTAAGTCATTCACCTTGTTCTACTTTGTTTGACAAGATGCCTTTGGAGGCATGGTCTGGTAAGAAGCCCTCTCTTAGACATGTTCGTGTTTTTGGCTGTGAGGCATATGCATATGTGCCAAATGAGAAGAGATCGAAATTGGAGAACAAGGCTATCAAATGTATCTTCATCGGCTATGGTGTTTGTGTGAAGGGATAAAATATTTGGAATCTTGATACTGAGAAGGTTTTGTACAATAAAAGTGTGATATTTCATGAGCTGAAACCTTCAGTAGTTGATTCACAACTTGAGACAGATAAAAGGGAAAACAAGAATGATGTAGTTCAGATTCCTCAAACTCCAGAAAGAGGAACTACATGGTGTTGCTGATTTTGAGGAGAGTTTGAGCAGCTCTAAGAGTTTTGAAGATGAAGAACCACAACCTCAACAAGTAAGAAGATCTACACATGAAAAATGACAACCTGAAAAGTATGGTTTCTCAATGTTAGATTTGAATTGTGCCTATGCTTTAATTACTAGCACTAATGAGCCTAGGATTGTAAAAGAAGCAATAAGAATGTCTGATTGAAATTCCTAGTTGGAAGCAATGAATGAAGAAATGGATTCATTGAAGAAGAATGAAACATGGGATTTGGTACCTTTTCCTGAAGGGAAAAAGCCTGTTGGCTGTAAGTGGGTATTCAAGAAGAAGATTGGTCTTCATGGCAGTGTTGAAAAGTATAAGGCAAGGTTGGTTTCAAATTTTTTTTCTTAGGTTGAGGGAGTTGATTATGGAGAGATTTTTTCCCCTATAGCAAAGCTGACATCCATTAGATTTTTGTTGTCATTGGCAGTAGCGTATGACTTAGAAATTGAGCAGATGGATGTGAAGATGACGTTTCTTCATGGTGAGCTGGAAGAAGAAATTTACATGTCCCAGCCTGAGCATTTTCTTGAAAAAGGCAAACAAAATTTGGTTTGTAAGTTAAAGAAATCTCTGTATGGTTTGAATCAATCCCTTAGAATGTGGTACCAAAAATTTGACACGTTTGTGTTGTCTATGAGATTTTTTAGATCAAAATTTGATCATTGTGTTTATTAAAAATCTGAAAATGATCATGTGCTTGTTATTACCCTGTACATGGATGATATGTTGTTCATAGGAAATAACAAGTCTATGATTTTTGATCTTAAATCTCAGTTGTCTGCAAAGTTTGAAATGAAAGATCTGGGTGAAACAAGGTATATTATGGGAATGGAGATAACCAGGGATAGAATGGGCAGAAAGCTTTGGCTAAGTCAGAGTAAGTATCTCAATAAATTTCTGGAGAGATTTGGAATGGATGATTGCAAGCAGCTGGGTGTTCCAATTATGCAGGGAATGAAACTATTTGTTGAAGATTGTCCAAAGTCTGCTATTGAGATGGAGGACATGACCAGGGTGCCTTATGCAAGTTCTATTGGAAGTTTAATGTATACAATCATTTGTACAAGACCTAGCATTGCCCAACTAGTGGGATTTCTCAGCCATTTTATAGCAAATCCAGGAAGAATGCATTGGGATGCTGTGAAGAGAGTGTTCAGATATTTGAAGGCGACTTCAGAATATGCTTTGTGCTATCATGGTAATTCATGTGCATCATAGAGAAAATTCAAAATTCATGGATATGTGGATTCAAATTGGGCAGAGGACATTGACATTAGAAGATTCACCAGTGGATACACATTCATGCTAAATGGTGGTGCAGTTAGTTGGATGAGTAAGCGACAAGCTATGGTTTCTTTATCTACTATAGAGGCTAAGTATATGGCAGCAACACACTCCTACAAGGAAGTAGTTTGGCTGAGTAGATTATGCTCTGATATTGGATTCAATGCAGGGAAAATTACAATTTGTTGTGATAGTTAGAGTGTCATTGGTTTGGCAAAGAACCCGACTTTCCATGCCAAGACAAAGCACATTGATTTGTAGTATCACTTCATGAGGGAAATGGTGGAAGATGGAAAGATCTGTCTTGAAAAGGTTGACACTTTGAAGAATTTTGTAGATGCTCTAACAAAACTAGTAAGCATGGACAAGTTCAAATGGTGCAAAAAATTGATGGGCCTTGGGGCCTATGATCGTCAGCGATTTTTCGAAGTCTAGAGGAAGTTGAAAGTTTTCATCAAGTGGGAGCTTGTTGGGAACAGGTGCCTCAACTTCCAGCTTGGACCTCTGAAAGACTTGGAAAAAATTGTTCTTTCATTCTTTTACTACCCTACTGCCAAGGTTTAGTCTTTGAGGCATGGTCTGGTGGTTTATCACGTTACCATGGGCCTTTGACAGTCTGGCCACGGTGGTGTGGTGTTACTGCATTACTGTGGGGTTTGCTTCTAGCGGTGGAGGTAGCACGGTGAGCGGCGCAAGAGTGGCAATTTGGCGAAAGGAAGGTTTACCTCCTTACCATAGGTGCTAATCAACAGTGGCACGATGGCGTGGTGGTGTGGTAAACCGTTAGCAGTCTGGGCGAGTGGTCACCACCCTACCGTAGAAGGCTGGCGATTAGGGTTCGGTGGCAGGGTAAGTTGATGGAGGTCTGTGCAATTGGTTATTGCCTTATCACGGAGGTTTGGTGGTCTCGGTCCAATGGCGTGGTGGTGACCTAGCAGTCAGTGCTAGCAGTTACCATTGCACCACAGTTGACTATTTCCTTCTCAACGGTAGCACGGTAAGAGATGTGTGTCTCTTGTTGACCGGTCTAACTCTGAGCTAGAAGTGGCTAGCGAATAGGAGGGTGACGCATGGCAATTTTTGATTAACCGAAGACCAAAAACTGTGAAGGTAGTAAATGCAGTTTGTTTTAGCTGGTGGCAGGATCGATTTTTGGCAATGAATTAAATGCCTAAGTGGCTCAGTATGACTGTGCAAGATCAGTTTTGTCAAAGGATCGAATTATCTGGTTGGGAAATCGGTGTGAATTTAATGACTAGAGATTGGCTGATTTGATTGAATGTAGGATTTTCTACATAGTCAGTTATTGTTATATAAGTCACACAAGTGTGATGATTATATGGGTTGAGTTAAGTCTATTTTAGACTGTAATGAATAGCTATGAGCTTAGATAGAGAGTAAGTGCAAACAGTGACTATGTGTAGTAATTTTTTTTACTGTATACTTTTGCTAAGTATTGTAACACTGAATGTATGCTACCAGTCTGATACTGTGAGCTAACTGTCCAGAGAGAGAGGTCTGCATTTTGTATGTAAACGTATTTACTGAAATACAAAGAGATCGATCTTGGTGTGGTGGGTTTTTGTACCCAAAAGGGTTTTCCCACGTAATTTTGGTGTCTACTTTGTCTGTATGTTATTTTTTGACTACTCTTGATATCCTGCATGTATGCATTTTAAGTTTTAGAACTAGTTTTTACACCTCTCCTCTATTGTTTTAGCATTAGGAAAACATTTCCGCACTCTTGTTTTCCTTTCAAAAAATTCAATTTTAGGTGTCACACTAAAAAATTTATCAAGAAGTACATTAGGAAGTGCCACCTCAAGGAATACACCAAGATAAGAAAGAAGATCACGTGGTTTTATAGACTCATTCCTTTAAACAATCCGGATATGTATGCTCAATTTGAACCACTCATCTAAAGTACAAGTTTGGTCCTTTGAATTTGAGCACTTTAGAAGTATAGCATGTTCTTGAATACCTAGGTCTTATAAGAAAAAGTCTCTCTAGGTTCGTCTAGGACCAAAATCAACACTTTCATCCATCCCCCGAACATCAATCAAATCCCATCTCACAAAACAACTCTTAGAATCTTTGAAAAATCATTCATGCTAGACTTTTGGTAATCCTTCAAATCAAAATTAAAAAAATCATCTTGTTTGACTAATTGTGTGTGGATGAATCCTTCTTCATACACTTAGTTAAATTATCACCTTGTGGACAAGTTTATTCCAAGATAACATCCAACATCTTGGGGTTTATGAGTTCATTATCCAAAATCCAAATGAAATCCAAAATAAAAAATCCAAAAGTCCTAAATTCTAGTGTTCCTCCAAGGTTCTTAAAAGTTCAATCATTCACACCATCCATCTTTCATTTATCCCATCACCATCATTTGATCCTTAAATAAACTTATATTTTCTCCTTTTTACCTAAAGCTTAGAACAACCTAAGGAATTAGAGGTTTTCCTACCATATTCCTGAAAGTTGATCCTTATTTTATGGTTCAAACTAGATGTCAACACAAGAAAAATATGGAGCAAAACAAAGAAACATCCACTTCAAGTGACTTGAGTCAAACTGCACCTGAATTGAACCCCATCAAATCTAACAACTCTCCGCTCAACCTTCCTCAACTACCATAATATCCTCAAGAGGTAGGTTGTCAATTGGAGGACGTTACCAACAATGTCCTAGGAATGACTCAAGATGGAATCATGGAGGTAGTCCAAAATCCTAAAAACCACAAGATTGTAAATATAATGATGAGACTCAATCCTTCACACTACATGCTAGCATTAGCAAAGGAAGGGGCTAAACTCCCTTTTGATTATGATGTAAGCACTATCGTGGAACAACCTCTTGGGACTATGCCACCAGTATCATTTACACCATCCTTCCAAAACATCATTCAACCCATCCAATAACCAACATCATCTCATGCTCCAAGTCAACCCATGATCACCAAGGAGAGTTCACTGCTCCAAGCTCTTCAAACACACCCCCTTGTAAACAACCAAAATTTGGATGAAAACACCATCTAGGGTATGTCGAACATCGTCCTAAAAGACCAAAAACATCTATATTTTCCACTCATTTTCCATGACACCAATAATTCATCCACTTTCTCTACAACACCGATGTCGACACGTAAAATATATAGATTGATCCTACACACTTGATCCTGATCTTACTAACATCATTTCTTCCTAAATCACCCCCTTTACTAATTAATTTAATCGAATGATCTTTATTAAAAATGATTAAATTCGTCAAATTTCATCTCTTAACTAAATAAATCAAATTTATCTGATTAAGTCATCATCTTCTCTTAATTAAATAAATTATTTTATTGAATTATTCCTATAGTCCCTCTTTTCATTAAATAATTCATTTTTATTTAATTAATCTCTAAATTCATCTCTTTAAATTAAATAAATTAATCTTCATTTGATTTAATCTAACACCACCCTCTTTAATTAAATAAATCAATCTTCATTTAATTAAATATAAAATCCATTATTCCTCTCAACTTTGATTTAAATTAATCCAAAAATATTTAAATCAAATGGTAACATCAGCTAGTCTCCTCTTAAATTAATCAAATCCTGATTAATCTTAATCCTAATCCATCAAATCCTCTAGATTTTGCAACTTGCACAAATAAATCAATTTAATTGATTTATAAAATCCTCTATTTCCATTCAAAAAGTCATCAAATGGGAATATTCTTCAAATTTTAAATCTCCCTCCAAAAGGATACGTACATCCAACAAGGCATTAAAGACCTCTTACATGTCCTTTTCCTTGAGCCAAGTGGAATTAACTCCATTTCTTCTTCCCTCCAACATGTCATTTCCTCAAATTTCAAATTCCACCTAGCTTCATTTATTTGCACATTCATCAAAATGTGCTCATTCCTCATCCACTCACATGTTGACAAGTGGTCTTTTCTTATTGGTTGGATTTTTTCCCAAATTCTTCCATTTTTCCTCTTTCTCCATCATTCTCTTCTATAAATAGAAGGCTCTCATTTGGAATGAGGATCCACAACTTCATGAAACATCATTATCTTCAATCTTTGAGCAATTTTTGATTCATCCTCATCCATTTTCATCCATTTTTCACATTATCATAGCTAGGTTATAGAGAAATTTCAGCAAGGAGCATCAAATCTTCATCATTGATCATCAAACTTGCAAGGAATTGGGAAAGGTCCATTTTCCACATCAAAATGACACCAATTCCCCCATGGGATTGAGAGTTTGTTCACTAAAATAGGATTTAAAAGCTTTGTTTGTTGTGTTCTTCATTTCATTTCCTATTTTTATGTTTCAAATGAATTTTATGGGGAATGATGTTTCTAACTTGCATATTGGATTAATTTTATGTTTTTTCTCTTGTGTTTGTGAGGTATAGGTTCACCGTTCACATTTTGGCGCTAGAAGGTGGGACCTTTCCCCATTTCTAATATTTTATTGTAGGTTTTCTTGTCGTTCACAACTGGGGATGTGGATTAGCACATAAAACACCCATTCTAATGCATTTGAAGAATTTTTTGGCACATATGATTGTTCTTCTAGTGCATTTGAAGACTCTTTTAGCATATATGATAGATTCTCTAGCACATATGATAGATTTTCTAGCATATATGATAGATTCTCCAGTGCATATGACTGATTCTCCAGTGCATATGACTGATTCTATATCACATATGATTGTTTCTATAGCGCATATGTTCTCTATTTTAGTGCTTTTATAATCAATCTTAAAATGACCATATCTTGGTCATATTTTGGTCTTTTTCAAAAAAAAAATTGAAATGGGGTAGAATTTCATAAGCTATCTAATGGTATAGGGTTTTTTTTAAAGTTTGATAGAGTTAATAATTTCAAATTTTCACCTAATGTCGTACCACAATGAAACTTGGTCTAAGTTTTAGGGTTTTTATGCTTAATCATTTATCTAACCCTAATATCTTCTTGTTTCTTGATCTCATCTAACATTTTGAGCATTGATTGAAGGTTTTTAGTTACAAAGAAGGAGGAAACAAAGAGAAGACTTTCTATGGAATTATCACATGATTGTAAAAATGGTTTTTAAACACTTTGGGAGCAATTATAATCCCATTTTAAGGACATTGTTATCTTCAAGTTTTTAGGACTCAAAATAATTTTTGTTTGGATTAAAAATAAACATAGGAAAATTTACTAGATTTTGTTTTAGACTTAATTAATGAAAAAACAAATCTCACACTTCAAAGTTGGTGCTTAAAAATAATTCATATCATTTCTTTGTGGATAAAATGAACATGTGTACTCTTTGTTTTGTAATCCCTTATCTAAGTTAATATCTTTTAAAAAAGGCGTATGCACTTCTCTCACTCCTAACGATGATCCTGAGAATCAAAATCCTTTTTTGAGATATTAAGTTGTGTAAATGATTACCTCCACATTTTAATTTAGGTTCCTAAAATTGAGCAAAATATTGCTAGTGTGAGTGGAGTATATTGCGAGTGTTTTCTCTTTGTTTCTCAACAAAGATTGATCAGACTTCATATGTACTTTCTCACTTTTGTTTATCATAAAAGGGCCTGCTTGGTGGGAAAAAGTAATCACCCCAGGCAACGACCCAACTGGGAACATGGTAAAGACAAGTGACTTCCAATCGGTATATAAGTGTGGGTACTTGAGGAAAGTTCAAGTATCATGAGGACTGTTTTGACAAGGAGGGCAACAATAGTCTCTTGTCATATGGATGATCCCCCATGAATGAAATGCATACATTAAAATCTTTTGTTTAGAAGGCCCAAATCCCTAAATCTATATGTTGATGCAAGAACAATCATTTTGAAGTCGTCCCACATTTTTATGGCTCTTGGTAGAGATGCGAACTATGCCATGGGAGTTTCATGGGTACTGATGCTTGGATAACCTGAGAAGTGTGTGTGATGGAGGGGAGCCAGTGTAGTCAAGCATCTAATCATCTTCTAAAAGTAGGCATAGCTGGATTTATCCAAGTGGGAACTCAACAAATATTGTCTCATTTTATCCTAGGAATATGCATCACTTTGGAACCAAAACACTTTGATTGATCTAAAACACTTGGAAAAAAAACATTCAACCATGATAATCAAATTTCAAACCCTTTAGGAGGAGAAAATACTATTGAAAAAATATAAGTGATATTGCTTTCCCTAGGGATTCTATCCTTAGAGGCTTCTAAGTATTTGGATTTACATCTCAATTTTCTCTTACTAAAGTTAAAATTAGGGAACTATTTCCTCAATTCTCTGGATTTCCAAATAATCGACCTTGTGGGATGAAGAAGAGTTAGGAAATAGACATTTAGTTTGAAACTTAAGCAAGACATTGGATGTGGTAAAATAAATTCATTAATCAAGATGAAATCAATTGAACCCCACACATGTACTTTTTTATCTTTTATCTTATGGTCCTTCAAGAAAACATTGATCTTTTGGTTTGAAGTACTCTTAGGGAAAAGTATGTTCTTCAAAACCTTGGCCTTGGAAACAATTCCCTCTTAGGTTCATTTAGGATCAAAACAACCAATCATTTCATCCATCCCTCAAACATCAATCAAATCCCATTTCACAAACAACTCTTAGAGTCCTGGAAAAATCCTTCATGTTAGACTTTTGGAAAATCCTTTAAAATAAATAAAAAATCATCTTGTTTGACTAAGTATGTGAAGATGAATCCTTCTTCATATACTTAGTTAAATTATCACCTTGTGGAAAAATTTATTCCAAGATAACATCCAACATCTTGGGGTTTGTGGGTTCATTATCCAAATCCAATGCAAATCTAAATAAAATCTAAAATCCAAAAGTCCTAAAGTCTAGCATTGATCCAAAATTCTTAAAAGTTCATACACCCATATCATTTCACCCTTTCATCTTTCATCTTTCATCTCATCATTCGTCCTAAATTCCTTAGAGGTCAAAAAGGTAAAAACACAAGAAGAACATGGAATATAAACTTGCTCCATACAAAATAAGTGATCTAAGTCAACCAAACTATCAGGACCTTACAATGCCAATTGATTATCAAAACTCACATTTATACAATCATACATGCATCATTATCTCTTACAAACCTCAATGGTACAACAAATGTGAGTATGTCCAATCTAAATGTTGGAACACCTTTCCCTATGGTAGATTTAAATCAAATTCCAAACCTAAATATCTATCAACCAAACAATCAATGCATGAGTCTTCATCAAAACAAAATTATCCCACCAAATCCATACATGCCAAATATGAATATACCAAGTACAAGTTTACCAAACATGAACATTTCAAATCCACACTTAGTAAACTTTGGGATAGATATATGTTTGTGAATCATAAAAATGTTGTTCAAAGTCTAACCAATATGTTAACAACTCCATGTATTGATCCAAGTCAAGGTAACACCATGCAAAATTAAAGTTACCTAAATCAAGGCATCATAATTCCCAACCACAACAATGTTCAATTTCAACCTATAATGCCAAATCTAAACCTCATCCCAAATGAGAACATTTTCCAAAATCAATTTATCCATGATCCCATACAAACACCACAAGGATACATTCCAAATCTTCTTGAACAAAAACTAAATCAACTATATCAAGGGTGTCAAGATCAAAATCAAGATCATATTTTATGAGATCAAATTGCTACACTTACCAAAATAGTTGATCCATTGCGCCAAGAGACGTCTCCACCCCAAAATCAATACATGCTTCCATTGGCTAAACCATTTCATCAAAGCATTGGGTTGTGTCCCCAACCATATCAAGAACAATATCTCTAATGTCAAGAAGTTGGATATCAAGATCAACAACATCAACAATAAACCCAACCTCCACATCTCAAAGATCAATCACCACATCTCGAAGATCAATCACCCCATCTCAAAGATTAATCACCACATCTCCAAAATCAATCACCACAAGGTCAATTTAAAGTACAAATCTCACAAGGAAACAAATGAAAATACACATCACTTGAGGAAGCAATCGAATCGGTCATGCAATAGTTGATACAAGAAAATTTCATTAAAATCTTCATTTGTGAGAATTATCAAGAGCCCCAAGTGAAACCACCAGGGTATAACGAGAAGCACCTTTGTGGTTTTCACAAAATAAAGGGACACACAAAATCAAATTTTATTCGAATTAAAAATCTCATATAAGACCTTATTGATAAAAAAAAAATCTATTAGGGATAATCATCAAGATTCAACCACTAGCGATAGTAGTGACAATCTCTCCTCAAGAATTGTTAAAAACGATGATCAAGATCTATCCATCAATGACCACCTTGAAGAGGTTTCTACCTCATTTGAAGATCAACTCAACATACATCAAGAGTCACTTTTTGATCATGATAAATACCCCTCAACAATATCCAACAATGATCTATTCAAAGTAGTGTTAATATTATTTGATCCTCTAATTGGTGATCCTTCCACCAATAATCATGTTGGAAGTGTCTCTACATTACCTAATGAGTTAGAGGACATATATCAAGAATTTATTCCAAAGAATGATCATCATATTTCACCAAATTCTATCATTGGTCCTTTCCAATAAATATTGACATCATTTCACCTCATGGTTGTAGATATTAAAGGAATCCTCAACTCAACATTTGATCAAAATTCACTCAAAGATTAATAGGATATTGAGCTACTTTCCATGCCTAATAACAATGTCTAGGAACCCTTTGTAAGAAATCCATCCTTTGAAATTGAACCATGTCAAGAGCTTGATCCAAAGCATGTCAAAAGTAATTCTAAAATTAATAAAGATCAAGAATTCATATCTCCAAGATACTACAATGATCTAATGGGCAATCACCTATCTATACAAGATGTCGCAAATGATGATCATATCCATATAGCACATACTCCTCCATCTACCCATGAGATTGTTTCTTTAGATGGGCATGTAGATGATCTTCATTCAAAACAAGAGTCTCATACTCTTTATATCATTACCAGGTAACAAGAGTCTCCTATTCTTAACATTTATACATAGGATCAAGATATAGAAAAATATAGAGATATATCAGAAATGGGTCATGAAGAAGGCTTCTAGAAATGTTGTGAATCAGAAACATCCTATAAAGGCATATCAGAAATGAGTCATGAGGGAGAATTTTACATGGATAGTGAATCATCAACACCTCTAGGAGAAGCATTAAAATTTGATACTTCACAAGATCAAGCCAAAGATATCAATCAAGAAGTTATCCCACTTATGGAGGGTCATATGACTTACAAAATTTGATTACTCACCTTTTTAAGGGAAAATTATCTTATCAATGAAGAATCTATCACCTTTTAAGATCCATGAAAGAAAAAAGAAGGATTAGCACCCTACTTCCAAGATAAATCATATCCTATTGCAAATAAAATGTTTCAACAAATGAATTATCAAGGTAGAGGATTAGGCCTACATGAATAGGGTATCCTAGAACTAGTGAACATTATTAGCAATCCTAAACATCAAGGTCTTGGTTATTCAGTACTGGAGGCAACTTCATCTCAAGTAAATGTCAACATAGGGTGCATGAAGGATCCTTATGATGAAACCGATGCCAATACTACAACCAGCCATGTCACGAATCTTCATCCACCCATCACTCCATCTATGAAGTGGGACCAATGTCAAAACAAAGATTTGAATCAAAGCATGAAAAATTTCATCAAATAAAAAAAAGTAGTGAAGCATGAAGGACAAATCCAATACAAGTGGATACCAAAGAATACAAAGAATGATTATCCCTATCAAACTCCATTAGTCAAAGAAACTATGGGGAAAAATGAAAAGGGGAAAAGTATCCATAAAAGATGTCCACAAAGGCAAAAGAAGGCTTCTCAAGCGACATACAAATTATATCAAAAGGTTGGTCCTAATTCCATGCACTCTTCCATATCCACCCATTATTGCTCATCCTCCCAAGTTTGGAGAGTCAAAGGTTCCAAGCTATCAACCAATCCATCTTTTATTCCTAAACACACTCCATCCATGCCTCCATGCATGATATCCAATTCTCACATTGACCATGTATTAGTAGCAACCCTTCATCATGAGGATTCAAAATGCCTTATATTGCGATGTGCACACAAAGATAAAGTTAACCTTGGTATCAACAAAGCAGAACAAAATTCTCAAAATTTGCATTCAAGTGCACATAACTTGGAAAAAAAGATTCTTCAAGAAGGATATCAATGACACATTATGAAAGAAGCATCTACATCAACACCACTAGGTAGTTCAACATGAGCTTAAAATCTTTTAGAAAAATCAAAAAAATCAAAAAATATAAAATTCCAAAAAAATCAGAAAAGGGATTAAAAACAGTAAAGATAAAAATCATCCTCCAGTGAAAACCACTATGGTGGCACTTTGGACAAGTACCATGATGAAAACCTAGTAAATCGGCATCATGTGTAGAATCGAGCATCTACATGCAACAATTTATTTGGAAGCATCTCATCCTAGCTATAATAAATCCAACATTCCATCCATCTTAAATCCATGAACCATTTATCTAGTCCATTTTCATCTATCTACATCTATCATCCACATTATCTTGATCTTGACAAAGTTAGGTGTACACTTTACACTTGCTTATGGTAAACATCTTGACATGGGTCATTTTCATTGACCCTATCCTACCCAATATTATCTAAGCCATGAAGCACTATCCGAATGATCATCCTCTATTTGAACACCTTATCTTATCATAAGATAATCCTTGGCATCCTTTCTGTGCTTACCATATCCATCAATCCATACACCTATCGAAGAATCCACCCATGGCCTTTCAAGCATTACTAGACACTAGGGGAAAATATTTGCATCTTGCTTCAAGAATAAATCTTGATCTATATCATCCAACTTATGTGGTGATCCAAACATTGGCAAATATAAAATCAAATGGGTCAAAGAATTTGTGACAAAAAAACAAAAATCACTAGCCCATGGAATATTTTGATGAGAAGATATTCCTTATCAAGCATTATCTTTCATCAAACATCAATCCAAAGAATCAATATCAGTAGCATCTAATTTAAAATTCAGCACCACATCAAATTATCAAAACATTTTTTATTCCAATCCAAGCTTCAAAATCTTGATCAATCAAATCCAATCAATCCATTATCATCTCGGGATATCCTTCCCAATCCTCATATTGCTTAACCTTATCCTTGCAGTATTGTGTATCCTCAACAATTTTATCATCATCAATCTTGAAATCCTTGTGTTGCTTAGCACTATCCTTGCATTGGTTTGTATCCTCAACAATGTTATCATCATCAATCCATCAATCTGATAAATTAACCTTAGCTTGGTTTTCAACAAAATCCCAAAATAGAGCATTGATATCATATCCATATCCAAATCATCAAAATCATGTGAAAATCCAAAAAAATCCAAAACATATTAAAATACAAAAACATCCAAAGCATATCAAAATCCAAAAAAATATACAAAACATATCAAAAATCAAAAAACAGGTCAAAAAAGTCAAAAAAGAGTCAAAAATGGTATCTGAACTACGTCATCTCTGAGCTTAAACGTAGGCAAGGCTAATCCTTGATTGGCCTCTGAGACACAAAATACAAAAAACATTCATAACATCTCATAAAATACCAAAACATTAGAAAATCTGAAAATCAAAACATTTGTAAAACATCTCAAAAATCCCAAAATAGCCTCAAAAAATTGCAAAATACCAAAAAAATTCAAAAAACCAAAAAAGGTTCAACCATCTCCATCTCGCTCTCACCCGAAATAATCTCATTCATAATAAATGAATCATAATTTTCATCCTTTGGTAAGTCTGTCAGAAGCAAGTCTAGCAGGTTTAAAAGTAAAAGCTCAATCGTCAAAGTCTCAAGTCTAGGTCAGTAATTCAACAAGTTAATCAACTTAGAGTATCAATAGCTTATCATCTAGTCAATCTCATCATCATCTAATAACAACATGTCCTAGGATGCATCCTTCCTACAATGGACATCAACATCAGACATCATCGTAGTTTAGTCTTGGCTAGTAGTATGAAGAACATTAGCTTGTTTGTTTACTTTATTTGGTCTTTTTGACTTATCTTATTTTGGGCTCATTCCAATGACCTCTCGATGATACCTAATCAAAAAGGTTTAGAGAGAAAGGAATGGGGAAACGATCACTATCTTTTCATCTATTGTGCTTGTTGGATATCCTTGTAATATAACTTTGTCATGTGTGCTATGTTTGATTTGTAGGGAAGATGTTCTAGGTTTCTTGTTGACCACATAGGAATGCATGCTTTTCTATGTTTTGGTTCGAGATGTTTAGAATATCTAAACTATATTCTGAATAAGGTTCTGTGTGTCAAGTGTGAATAGGAGTACTCCTATCTGATTGTCGAGTCAAATTCCATCACACTAAGTACAACACCATCTTGGTTATTGTACCTTGATGCATCGTGCTTATGTGTATGATCAAACATAAGGTAAATTTCCCTTTTAAAATCCCAATTCTTGATATCATTATCATCATCATCATTAATAATGTAGACTTAGTGGATTCTCCTTTCATCATCTTATTTCTTCTTTATTCTCTCCATGCTAACATGGTATCATGACTGTCGATCAAAACATCAACAGTGCATCCATCCTGAACCTCTTTGTTGTGAGATGAACCATCAAAAAAAACTTTTTGCTCAATCTCTCGAGGGGGTAGTGTACTAGTGTACTTCTTTCCATTGGGGCATCCGAAAAAATTAGAAATTTTTCAATTTTGATCATGTCAATTTATTATTTGAACCAATACAACAGGTACATTGCTTCAAAGAGGGGCAAAATATAGACACGTAAAATATACAAATTGATCGTACACACTTGATCCTGATCTTACTAACATTGTTTCATCCTAAATCACCCCCTTTACTAATTAATTTAATTGAATGATCTTGATTTGATTAAATTCATCACATTTCATCTCTTAATTAAATAAATCAACTTTATCTGATTAAATCATCATCTTCTCTTAATTAAATAAATCATTTTATTGAATTATTCCTATAGTCCATCTTTTCATTAAATAATTCATTTT
Source organism: Sequoiadendron giganteum (assembly GCA_007115665.2). Classification (NCBI taxonomy): domain Eukaryota; kingdom Viridiplantae; phylum Streptophyta; class Pinopsida; order Cupressales; family Cupressaceae; genus Sequoiadendron; species Sequoiadendron giganteum. Next base: position 578,887,770 of record CM021107.1, read on the forward strand.
TATTTAATTAATCTCTAAATTCAATAAATTAATCTTCATTTGATTTAATCTAACACCACCCTTTTTAATTAAATAAATCAATCTTTATTTAATTAAATATAAAATCCATTATTCCTCTCAACTTTGATTTAAATTAATCCAAAAATCTTTAAATCAAATGGTAACATCAGCTAGTCTCCTCTTAAATTAATCAAATCCTGATTAATATTAATCCTAATCCATCAAATCATCTAGATTTTGCAACTTGCACAAGTAAATCAATTTAATTGATTTATAAAATCCTTTATTTCCATTCAAAAAGGCATCAAATGGGAATATTCTTCAAATTTGTAATCTCCCCCAAAAGGATGTGTACATCCAACAAGGCATTAAAGACCTCTTACATGTCCTTTGCCTTGAGCCAAGTGACATTAACTCCATTTCTTCTTCCCTCCAACATATCATTTCCTCAAATTTCAAATTCCACCTAACTTCATTTATTTGCACATTCATCAAAATGTCCTCATTCCTCATCCACTCACATGTTGAAAAGTGACCTTTTCTTATTGGTTGGTCTTTTGTCCCACATTCATCCATTTAGCCTATTTTTCCATCATTCTCTTCTGTAAATAGAAGGCTCTCATTTGGAATGAGGATCGACAACTTTATGCAACATCATTATCTTCAATCTTTGAGAAATTTTTCTTTCATCCTCGTCCATTTTGATCCATTTTTCACATTATCATAGCTAGGTTATGAAGAAATTTCATCAAGAAGCATCAAATATTCATCATTGATCATCAAGCTTGCAAGGAATTGGGAAAGGGCATTTTTCCACATCAAAATGACACCAATTCCCCCATAGGATTGAGAGTTTGTTCATTAAAATAGGATTTAAAAGCTTTGTTTGTTGTGTTCTTCATTTCATTTCCTATTTTTATATTTCAAATTAATTTCATGGGGAATTATGTTTCTAACTTGCATATTGGACTACTTTTATGTTTGTTGTCTTGTGTTTGTGTAGGTATAGGTTCACCATTGACAACCGGCATACCCTCTTTGAGCACAAGTCTCTCTCCCCATGGTATCATAAGGACACGAGTGTTTATTTGGACAAGGGGGAATATTTCATGCTTCATCATCACTTTCTCAAGGAAACATACCACGTATCTTCCCACCACTTCCCTTGCTAACATACACATCCACATCAACCAAGGTTTAGGTCAACCCCCTTTACCGAACATACCAATCCAAAACCAATCAATTCAAAACAATCCTCCAATCATGAATCAAATCAGCATACCAAATCCTCCAAGCATGTCACTGCTATTGCAACACCGGGTGGCACCAATCCAAACATCCCAATCAACCATTACACGATCTACAACACCCCAGATTCTCCAAAACATGGTCTCCGAAGGACCTAGGACATCAACCATACCCTCCACCACATAACCCATTGTTATCACTCAAACACCTCAACAACCACCTCACACCATTCTGAATCCTCCACCTCCACCACCAGATCTAAACATGGAATATCAATACATCATGTTGGTTTTTTATCTTGCTAGGCCTCAGATATCTCTAAAGGGATGCCATGTCTTATAATCAAGAATATTCAAGGCTAGGAAGCCAACACAACAAGTAGAAATCCTGAGGCCTTTACTCCTACTCTTTAGGCTCTATGAGACCAAGGAGGGTTTTCCTTATTATGTTCATATGATTTCCAATATCTCAAGAAAACTTCTACACACATATTTGTCCCTACTGAGTGCAATTAGATATAATTTATCTGAGGCTCAATCAACCTTAAACAAATGACCTCTAAGTTGCTAGGAATATTTGGTAACTTTGAGATTTGCATCTCAATATGAATAGAATATGAATTAAGTAGTGTTATGATCTTGAATCCATAAATGGGTATTCTCTAATTTAAATAAACTATGAGAACTCTAAATGAATAAGCCAATGCCTCATCAAATTGGGCAAGAGTCAAGCATGAAATACTCAGTCATATACAATACTTTATCCTGATATAGGTGAACTTTTTATAATGTATTACATCATACAAATTCACTATATTTAAAGCATTACTACTTATCAAATCCTTAGCCCATTATCACAAACCTACAATTATTCCTTAAGCATTTAATTAACTCATTGAGTTGAAGCAAGTAGAAGAATCATACATTTCAAATAAACCATTGAAATATAAATTGAGTTACACTTGTTAATTTAATTCATAATCTATCATAACAGTGCAGAGGAGAGCACATACTTGAAAAATTTAAGATTTCTTTCGATATCAGTAATTACATAAGACCATTTACGACTATTTCATTCATGTACCCCACCCAAGACAATTAATGGCAGATTCATCAAGAATTCTACATTTAGTGTGTTCACTCTGCCCTACCTAAACCTTACTGGACTCAAAAAATCTGACCATTGCAATGAGCCTTGAGATCTCTTTTAGAGCATAAGAGAGTGACAAGCATCAAGCTCATTGCACTTACATTTCAAAAAAAAATTTCATCTGCATTTCAAAATATCCCAAACAACTAAATGTAATCATTTACCACATAAGGGAATCAAAACTGTTACAACCCACGTAACTAGTTAGTGTCACCATACCCATAGAAAAATTCCACTAGAGGCCTCATTGTCCACGTCCACATTGAACCCCAAGAGAAGTAGCATCAACATCACAACAAAAATGGAAAACCCAAAAATCCACACCATCACCTGGAACCTGAAACAACATCATGGCCATGATATAGATGACCACTTCTTGTTTTTTCCTTAGTGGGAGGAAAAACAACCACCTCAAATTCATCATCAAATTTCTCAGCACTAGAGTCTACAACATTACATGGTGCCACCGTGGTAATTGGAGAAATCGTGAGGACCTCTTCATTAGCACCGACCATCTCAGTCAGAGTCATGAGGAAATAGTTGTAATCATAGTCAATCTCTACATCACTACCACAATAATCATCACATACATCAATGGGTGAATTATGTCGACCTAGAGAGCCACGACCAAACCTCAACCTAGCCTTTGATCCCTTCTTATACCATGTAGGTTTCCTCTCCTTGTTAGGCACCATCACCTCTGACCTTGCAACTTAGCCCTTGAGTCGAGAGCTTCACCTAATGACCCCTGGGACGGGCTTCATACTTTCCACCTTTGGGTTGAGAGAGCCTCGAAGACTATCTTGTTTATGTGTTGGGAAGTCATCACTAGATTTTTGAACATTACCTCTGAATAACCTATGCACAATTGATGGAGACGCAATCGACTGGCTCATTTTGCAACAGAATTCAAAACCTTCATAGGAGCAACTACCTACCACATAAGCACAAATCATTCCAGAATCTTAATTTCTATGGTGAAAATGAAAAACCATCATCCATATTTATTTATCAAATTGATGAAATGATCATCAATGCTCCAATTGAAGCACGAGAAAACAAGTGATTATTCAATGGCATGTACTTCATCACCATTTATTCCCATGTACGTGGAAAATAGTGTACAATTCATCATAATTGCTAGGAAGTAGCCCCTCACATGCATGGAAATCAGGATGATATCCTTTGAAGAGCTTGCACCATTAATGCCCCCCATTTGCAGAGCCTCATTAGCCATCACAAGGCCAAATCTGTGTTTTGAATATAAGTTGTTGATGCACTAGTGTGTTGGCTCATTGACTGACTTAGATTGAGTTAAAAATATTTGAAAATTCCATGCCATCACCTAGCAGATTCATCAGCCAATGATACTTCTTCTAGTCAAAATACACATATACCACCCGTGGGCCCCATCCAACCACCTTATTCCACCAATAGAGTCCACATGTCACCATCGTGTAGACCATGCAAGGTGTTAAGTGAAACCATTTAATATTCTATGCGGTGTATATGCTACGGCCTAGATTGAGACCGAATGGTACATCAAAGTCGTCGATCCTCTGCAATAGGAGATCAAGCCAATAGTGGGAAATGGGTCCCACTTGAATAAAAGGATGTGTGGCACAATCACACACACTGTGCGGCCCAACCAAAATTCATTATTTTAATATTGCATGAAGTGTAAACAAGGGCTTGGATTTCAATCATTAAATCCAATGGCTTTGTATTTCCACATGTGCATATTGTTTGTTATAAATAAGGGGCCATGGGCTAGGTGACGGGCAATGACCCCTCAAATATTTTAAAGACTTAAGACATAAGTCTTCAAAAGATGAAATATTTTGGGCAAACCATAAAGTATTAAAATTTAATGAACACTCGATGACTGACAGGCCTAAGCAACAAGGCCGATAAAAATAATGGGAACGATTCCATAAGTCATAACTAAGTTGACCTGTGACCTAGTATAGCAGGTCAACTTGAAAATATAACACAAGAGTTCAATAATTTTGAAAAATTTGAACAAGGGTGACAAACCCCTAAACTCTAGTACACGACCCTCAAGCACAATGGTGACAAATTGATAGAATTTTCCATGGCACCAACAATTTTTGAAATCTCTATCAATGGCTCCAACTCAGGGATGCATACCCCCCACGAGTATGGCATGAATTTAGATCTCAGGTAGAAGTAGACCAGCCAAAACAACAAACCAGGAGCTTGTCTAGACAAGACAAGTAGACACAAGAGAAAAAGAACAAACCACACCTTTATACATAATTTACAGCATCGTACAAGATTTCTTTATTAAAAGATTCATCCAATTCCACTGGCCTCAAAATTTATGCCTAGCGTTTCAAGACCTTCCAAGCTTTGGAGCCAAATTTTATCCTTATCAAGGACCACCTTTTTACATACCTCCATCAGATGAATGCTAATGTCAAGAAATTCCCGAAAATTCGTATTGCCTTGATAAATACCAATTGCCTCACAATTGCCTTGCTCATCAATCTCTGGCTTGTCCAGTTGAAGTGGGAAAAGAAAACGCCCATATTCCATTTGATCATATTCACTTTTCATATAAAATTTGAAATCTTCAAAAACACTATGCATTAGATTAGGTAAGCAATCCTCTAAAGAGTCAGAAGTGAGAGAGACAGATACATAAAATTATTCACCATGTTTCACATAAATGCCATCCTTGCTGAGTGGAAAGAAATTTATAATGATAACCAAGATATGAGGACTATCAACAAAAAACTCAAACACACACCCATGTTGGTTGATATCATATTCAACACAATTCAATTGCCCTGTACATGAGTCACTTTTCCATTCATCCTCTATGAGCCTCAATGCCACTCCATAATCTACATGTGCATCAGAATGTGTAACCTAATCGTTAATTATCTGAACTCTTCCTTCATCTGTGCATACATCATTCTTCAATGGTTTATCACTAGACTCAACATTTACTCAGATTATTAACATCCATATCCTCATACCCTTCATCACTACCAAACTCAAAATGCTCCTCTTCTTGCGACTGAGGTATTTGCAAGTTTATTTCATGGGAATAATTACATTCTTGGGAGAGACACTCAAGGACACTAATCTCCCCTTGATCCTTAATCTCACCCTCCATAGTAGTTCCAAATGTGAAAATTTCATAGGCATTACCATTAATGAACTTACTAGTGCATTGTTCACCACCATGTTTTGACCATACATCCAAAGCATCATCATAATCCTCAAAAAGTGGGTTATCCCTTTACCAAACAGGGGATTCATCTTTATCAACTGGCATGGATGAACATTTATCCAAGAGAGGGTTCTCTATTATACTCATTTTTGTCTAAGGAATCCTTGTCCCTTTTATATCAGAGTGTCACCTTTATAACTTATCATTACCCAGAAAATTGTTGCAATCCTCTAAAAGAGGGTCTCCCTTCACTTGGTATGGATAGTCATAGTCATTAAAAGAGAGACACAGCTCTGTATCATTGTAACCACCATAGCATGAGAACCCATCAATAGTGAAGCTACACTCAGATCCCTCAGACTGTCTAACATAATGTATATGATTAATATCTTGATCATTAGCAAAATCTTGATCACTATCAAAATTAGAATCATAACTATTGATCAGATCATTTGATGGTGCAACCATTTAGACCTCATCTATCTCTCCATATTTCATCACCTCCTAGGAGCTTGGTTCAGAGACATAACACCCTTCAGCATGACATGGACCATCATCCTTATTACTATAAAAATGATCTATCCAAATGATATTAGTGAATTGGTTACAATTATCCAATTCTAATTCATTTTTTTCACTAGTTTGTACTACTTGTTGCCTCTCTTTAGCAAGATTAAGATCATTGTTCCTTAAGAGAATCTACTATTGTGCATGGTTACTTATAATTCCTTCTACTAATTACATCCAGTCAGCCTCTTGGCCTAGACTTTTAGGCTTTACTTCACTGGGTAACATGCTTGTTCCTGACTGGTATATTTCACAAAAAAAGTCAATACACATTGACTCTTTAGGCCTGACACCCTCTGGTATTTACAACAACACATCCATAAATCTATGGAGTAGTTCATGGGACAGCTCACCTTGACCTCTCCTTATATCACATAACCTTCTAGTAGAAGAAACATGATGAATGCTTCATAACACTTGAGGGTGCCTCCCCTAGATCTCACCAAGATTAATACACAGTGGTAATGGTTCAACTGGGAAAACAAGAGCTATATCTTCTTGGCATGATTCTTCAATGGTTTCTTCCTCAACCACTGTTGCACAAACTATATTAAACTAACCAGCATTAGTAGCTAAACATCCTTTCATCATTGAATATACAATTAGACACTCTACATCATTTGGCCTTATTCTTTTTGGAATATCCCTTATTGCCTTTGTAAATTTAATATTGAAAGTAAGGACCAATTCATCTTCATTTTTATAAATTTCCATAAAGCTTTTCCTTACCATACCTAGATTTATCCTTTCACCAATTTTTTTTGCAAAAGAATTCTTAAATTGATTCCATGAAACTATAGACCATGCTAATAAATATGAGAACCAGTCTCTAGCATTATCCTTCAAAGTTTGAAAAAAAAATTTCACGACAACATCTTCATGATTTACCTCATAATCTCCCATCAAATCCATGAATGTTTGTAAATGTTTAGAAGTTGATTCTACACTTTTCCCTATGAACTTGCGAAAATATTTCCTAAAAGCTTTTAGGAATTAGATTCAAAAAGCCTTTAATACCACTAAAGGTCAGTGGCATGTATCTTTCAATAACAAAATCTCTTGGAGGGCATGACAAAACCCATTTACCCTGCATACTTCTAATTGATATTTCACACGGAAAATATATTCAAGGGTAAAATTCACATACTCCACATATCATAATTTTTATTACATATCAAAAGTATGAAAATAACTACTATTATTCCTTGTCTTAATGTAATTTAATCTAATAGGGAACCATTTATCATTTCAAACCTTGAGGATTCCTCATAAACTTCTTGTAAACAAAATAATGCCTTCTTTAGATATATGAGAATACTTGGAAACTTTGTAGCAGTTGTTAACCTTTCTTCTTGACTATAAATTCTACAAATCTGGAAGGCTTCTTCACAACTCAATTGGTTCTTTAGACAGAGTCACCACCTCTTTCATAGAGGAACAAACTTCATGTAGCATGAAGTCATTTTAGGAGTAAATCTCATTTTGGGTCTTCTCCAACAACGGAATCAATCACAAATTCTTTGAATTTTTTCTGCAACAAAACCTTCTCCAAGTCCAAAACCCTTTAACATCGAAACTTAAAATTCAGGTTCACCAAATGCTTGACTCTATGATACTACCATCTATGCTTGGGATTCCTCTTTTTCTTTTAAATTTATCATAAGTTCTCCCCAATAGAGTCACCATTTATGTTGGTATTTTTTCTTGCTAGGCCTCAGATATCTCTAAAGGGATGCCATGCCTTATAATCAAGAACATTCAGGACTAGGAAGCCAACACAATGAGCAAAGATCCTAAGGCCTTTAATCCTACTCTTTAGGCTATGTGAGACCAAGGAGGGTGTTCCTTATTGTGTTCATATGATTTCCAATATCTCAAGAACACTTCTACACATAGATTTGTCCCGACTGAGTGCAATTAGATATAATTTATCTGAGGCTCAACCAACCTTAAACAAATGACCTCTAACATTCTAGGAAAATTTGGTGACTTTGAGATTTGCATCTTAGTATGAATAGAATACGAATTAAGTAGTGTTTTGACCTTGAATCCATAAATGGCTATTCTTTGATTTCAATACTATGAGAACTCTAAATGAATAAGCCAGTGCCTCATCAAATTGGGCAAGAGTCAAGCATGAAATACTCAGTCATATACAATACTTTATCCTCATATGGTTGAATGTTTTATAATTCATTACATCATATAACTTCATTGTATTTAAAGCATTACTACTTATCAAAACTTACAATTCTTCCTTAAGAATTTAATTAACTCATTGAGTTGAAGCAAGGAGAAGAATCATACATTCCAAATAAACCATTGAAAGACAAATGGAATTACACTTATTAATTTCCATCATAATCTATCATAACAATGCACAAGAGAGAACATACTTCAAAAAAATTAGACTTCTTTCGATATTAGTAATTACATAAGACCATTTAGGACTATTTCATACATGTACCCTACCTAAGACAATTAATGGAAGATTCATCAAGAATTTTATATTCAGTGTGTTCACTCTACCCTACCTAAACCTTATTGGACTCAAAAAATCTAACCATTGCAATGAGCCTTGAGATCTCTTTTATAGCATAAAAGAGCGACAAGCACTAGGCTCATTGCACTTACATTTCACCAAAATTTCATTTCAAAACAAAATTTCATCTACATTTGAAAAAATCCTAGATAGTTGGATGTAATCATTTACCGCGTAAGAAAATATAAACTGTTACAACCCACATAACCAGGTGAAGTCACCATACCCATAGGAAAATGCCACCAGAGGCCTCATCACCCACATCCATGTCGAACCCCAAGAGAACCAGCATTGGCATCACAGCAAAAATGGAAAACCTAGAAATCCACACCATCACCCTGAACCTGAAACAACATCATGGCCATGATACAAGCAACCACTTCTTGTTTTTTCCTTAGTGGGAGGTGAAACAACCACCTCAACTTCATCGTTACATTTCTTAGCACCAGATTTTGTAACATTACATGGTGCCACCACGATAATTGGAGAAAAAATGAGGACCTCTTCATTAACACCAGCCATCTTAGTTAGAGCCATCAGGAAATAGTTGTAATAAGAGTCAATCTCTGCATCACTACCACAAGAATCATCAGAGACATCAATGGTTGAATTCTGTAAACGAAAAGAGCCATGATTGTACCTCAACCTAGCCTTTGATCCCTTCTTATACACTATACGTTTCCTCTTCTTATTAGGCACCATAACCTTTGACCTTGCAACTCAGCCCTCGACCCGAGAGTTTCACCTGATGACCCCTAGGATAGGCTTTATACTTTCCACCTTCAAGCTGAGAGACCCTTGAAGACTATCTTGTAATGTGGTGGGAAGTTATCACCATATTTTTGAACATTACCTCTAACTAACCAACACACAGTTGATGGAGATGTAGTCGACTTGCTCATTTTGCAATAGAATTCAAAACCTTCATAGGAGCAACTACTTACCACAAAAGCATAGAGTCTTCTAGAATCTTAATTTTTATGGTGAAAATGAAAAACCGTCATCCATATTTATTTAGAGAATTGATGAAACAATCATTAATGCTCCAATTGAAGCACGAGCGAATGAGTGATTATTCGATGGCATTTTCTTCATCATTGTTAATTCTCAGGTACATGGAAAATGGTGTACAATCCATCAAAATTGACAGGAAGTAGCCCCTCACATGCATGGAAATTTGATTGATATCCTTTGAAGAGCTTGCACCATTAATGAATACCATTTGCAGAGCCTCATTAGCCATCAAATGGCCAACTTTATGTTTTGGATATAAGTGATTGATGCACGAATGGGTTGGCTCATTGACCAACTCATATTGAGTCAAAAAAATTTAAAAATTCCATGCCATCGCATGGAAAATCCATTGGCCAATGATACTTCTCCCAGTTAGAATACACATATACCACCTGCGGACCCCATCCAACCTCCTTATGTTGCCAACAGAGTCCATGTGTCTCCATTGCACACATTGCAAAAGGAATTAGGTGAAACCAATTAATATTCTATGCAGCATGCGTGGTACGACCTAGATTGAGACCCAATGGTACATTAGAGTCATCATTCCTTTGCAACAGGAGATCAAGCCAATGGTGGTAAATGGATCCCACTTGAATAAAAGAATGTGTGGCACAATTGTGCATACCACACAACCAAACCAAAATTCATTATTTTAATACTGCACGACATGCACGCAAGGGCTTGGATTTCGATCATTAAATCCAATGGCTTGGATTTTTGAATGTGCATATTGTTTGTTATAAAGAAGGGGCCATGGGCTAGGTGATGGGAAATGACCCCTCAAATATTTTAAAGAATTAAGACATAAGTCTTCAAAAAATGAAATATTTCAAGCTAACCCTAAGTATTAAAATTTAATAAACACCATATGATCAACATGCCTAAGCAATGGGGCCTATAAAACAATGGGAATGATGCCATAGGTCATAAATAACATGATTGGTGATCTAGTACAGTGGGTCAACTTGAAACTATAATGCAATGATTCAATAATTTTAAAAAATTTGAACAAGGGTGACGAACCCCTAAACCCTAATACATGACCCTTAGGCACAAGGGTGACAAATCAATAGAATTTTCCATAGAACCAGCAAAAATTTGTAATTTTTTTGAAATCTCTATCACATCACACTGCAAGCAGCCTAGCAAGCCTATCAAAAATCACTTCAAAAATTCAAAATTCAACAAGTCGCACAAGCTATGTAGCAAGTCGCCCAACAAGCACAACAGAAAACACAACAATCTCAAGCATAAAAAGCTACCCAAGCACAAGCACAAGCATTACTACAACAACAACAAGCTGCCCAAGCTGCCTAAGCTGCTCAAGCTACACAACCTGCACAAGCTCAATATCAAGTGCACCAAGCTCAAGCACAAGCCTTGTTATAGCAACAGGATTATCAACAAGCTTTGCAAAAATACCAAGCATGGCAACAAGCAACTCAATTACAAGCCTAACACCAAGCTTTATTGGTGCAACAACAACAAGACCAACAACAAACATTGTTGGCATAACAACATATACAAGAATACCAACAAGCATTACTTTCATAGAAAATCTTACAACAACCTTCTGTGAGCACAACACCATGTACACAAAACACCCCACCCATCATTTAAGCAACAAAACCACCCCAAAACACATTCATACCACCACTTGATCTACAAAATGATGTGTCAACACAAATCAAATTTCTCTCACAACAAGTGCTAGTCCTACAATTAGTGAAAACAACAAAAACAAAAGAGAATTTGTGCCCTTATCCATTTGATAGAAGCATTGTGATGGTGTCATTCCCACAAGGGTTCAAGATACCAAAATTTGAAACATACCATGGAACCAAAAATCCTTAAGATCACATCAGGGAATTCTATGTACACTATATGGAATTTTCCTATGATGACACATATCTAATGTGGCTCTTCCCTTAAAGTTTGGTTGGTCAAGCCATGGAATGGTTCTCTCGCCTTCCTCCTAGAATCAAAATGTTCCAAGAGATGGTGGACTTATTCATACAAAACTATTCATTTAACATAGGCATGGATGTGAGCTTGGAAGAATTGTCCAATATAAAATAAGCCAAGGGGGGAACATTTGCATCCTTCTTGCAATGATGGCGATCCAAGGTCAAATGAAGCAAGTGGGCCATGCCAGAAGAATAGAAAATCAAAACTATAATCACCAATCTTCAAGGGACCTTGGCCTTTCATTTGAAATTGGAATACATAACAACATATGACTAGTTTATCCTTAAGGTGCTCAACATAGAAAGAGCCCCTGTAGCACAAGGGGAGACACCCACTTATCAAGATAATTGTCCATCAACCAGTTATAATGAAAAACCTCACACATGGGAAAAGAAAAAAAATCTCACTAATGATGGTGTCGTTGATGCCAAAGTTATCATCATTACCCCAAGGAAAAACACACAAAAATAATCGTATTAATGACCACAATTCAATAACTAAAACAACACACAATCTAACACATAATTAAAACTACCCAACAACCAAGTAGTCAATAACTTGAATACTCAAGGGGGACCACCCCTAAAGAATAAATATCCCCCTAAATGAAAATACACACCCCTTGGGGAACCAATCGAATCTGTCATGCATCAAATCATCCAAGCCAACATCATCACACTCCCAATCATTGAAAATTACAAGGATCCTCAAGTTAAACCACCATGGTATAACGAGAAGCACCTTTGTGATTTTCATAAGATAAAAGGTCACACGATAACTAGTTACATACAACTTAAAAACCTGATCCAAGATCTTATTGATGATAAGACCATAACCATTGAACAACCTAATGGGAATCAAGATCTTAAAATATACACAAATTTGATTCCAAATCATAATAAAGGAAACACTAATGGAAAAGGTAAAAAGTATGGCAATATAGATCATATTTATGACCATGTTGTTGCATCTTTCGATGAGTGGGTAGATGTTGTTAATATCACAAGATCTAGAGCTGAGTGTGGACTCACCACATGTGGCAGAAAAATTACCATCCCAGGACCTTCACAACCATCCAAGGCATCCACTACAAATCCAAAATCCATCCCAAATGGTTATAATGTCCTAGAACAATTGAAGAAAACCCCTACCTAGATCTCCATCATGGAGTTGCTAAAAAACTTGCTTGCACATAGGGAAATCCTAGAAAAGGCATTGGCTACATCCTCTATCCCTACAGATCTTGGTGCAAACTAGTTCCAAGCTATGGTCGAACATATCACTACACCACATTTCCTCACTTTATCTGAATAAATCTCCCAACCCAACCATCCCATAACTATGCACTCCATCTTGAAGTCCTAGTACAGAAGAACAAGGTCAAAAGAGTCTTGGTGGATGGAGGTGTGGGTTTGAACATTTGTTCTCTCAAGCTAATAAAGAATTTGTGTTTCTCTGAAGATATCATTGAAAAGGGAAAAGGTATCACACTTTGGGCTTATGATGATTAAGAAAGAGTGTCTCAAGGCACCATTGAAATTCCTATCCAAGTAGGACCAACAATCATGGAGACTACTTGCCAGGTCCTTGATGTTGACCTCCCTTATAATATTCTCTTGGGGCACCCGTGGATTCATGGGATGCAAGCTGTTGCATCCACATTCCATCAATGTGTTAAATTTCCCTATGAAAAAAAAGAGGTCACAATCCATGGCAACCTTGAGCCCTTTTATTATTGCAAAAATTTAGAGGCAAAATATTATAAGATCCCCTAAGTCTCGAAGAATGATGAAGGACCTACCTCTCCATATGTAGACCCATCCACCCTAGCCTCCACTACTGAGACAAAGACACCCTCCATTCCATACATCTCAGATATTAAAATCATTATCCAAGACAATGGATGTGGAGATTACAAAATGAAAAAGAGTTCCTGTTTGATAGAAGAGTTATCTCAATCTCCTAGATCCCATGGGCAGCCACACCCAATTGACTCAACATCTTATACCTTCATAGCAACACCCTCCACTTTCAAAAGGTGGGGAAACCTAAGTAAAGAGGTGGTAGATGAGAAGGATATATCAAGTCTGTTGTATCAAGATGAAAGGCCCCTACCAAATCTCCCCATGGAAGAAAGAAAAAATGGTTTCCAGCTAACGCTTGGTATGGGATACAACAAAAATGAAAAGGTTGGAAAAAATGATAATGGTAGGTTTGAACTTGTCATTATCAAGAAGCATCTTAACAATCTTGGCCTTGGGTGTACCCCTAATAAAATAAAAATACGTGGCAGAGGTCCCCCTGTTAAAGTAGTCAAAGCTCCCCCTTGATTACTGGTATCCACTAGCATTCCCCTAGACAAATATACCTTTAATATAACCGATGTATGTGACGAGGTCCCCATCACCAACCTACCCATTTTATTTAAGGATTCCCACCTTTTCATGATTAATACCCTATCTTTTGAGCCAAGTAACCAAAGCAATGAACTAAAACTTGTCTATCCCCAACTCCTTGATTATGACCAATGAGGACCACCGATCTTGGACACATTAAAAAATGATGAGGCTCTCTCAAAATTCTTGGGACTGCTGGATACTCTACCATGTGGAGACCATAAAGTAGGGTTTGATATTGAGCTAGACACAAATGCATACTATGGGGAAATGATTGAATCTCTTAGTTGCAAAATTGAAAATCTAAGAGTAATATCTAGGCCTTTAAGTGAAAACCACACTATGGCACTCTTTGACCCAAAAATAGTAAAACCAAAGGACATATTTGATGGTGAAAACCTCTCTAAGGCACCAAACGATGAGGGATTGAATCTTCCCCTTAGTGCTATTCATCAAGAAAAATCAGTAGTCTTGGCAGAGAAATGTAATCCACTTAATCTAGGAACATAAGAGACACCACACATCAGTTTCTAAGTAGAATCTCTATTGATGAAGGAACAAGAAATCCTGGCTACATTTTTCAAGGAAAGAAAATAAATTTTGCATGGACATATGCTGGCATGCTAGGCCTTGATCCAAAAGTCATATTCTAGCATCTTGTAGTCTATCTAGAGGCAAAACCAGTAAGATAAAAGTTGAGAAATATGCATCCACAGATCGCATTGTTGGTCAAACTTGAGTTGCAGAAACTCCTTGATGCTAGCTTGATATGACCCATTGATTATCTTGAATGGGTTTCCAACCTAGTGCCTATTTCTAAGCCCACTAGGGGCTTCTGAATTTGCACTGACTTTAGGGACCTGAACAAGGCATGTCCTAAGGATATTTCCCTCTTCCCAACATAGACATGATTGTAGATTTAATATTAGAACATGAGATGCTATCATGAATGGATGGGTTTTCAAGATACAATCAGATAATGATAGCAAAGGATGATCAACATAAGACAACCTTCATCTATCCATGGGGTACCTACTATTCGAAGATGATGCCATTTGGGTTGAAAAATGTTGGAGCCACATACCAAAGAGCGATGAATTTGATTTTTCATGACATGATTCATAAATCTGTCAAAGATTATGTGGATGACATACTGGCTAAATCAAGAAAGTTTCATGACCATAGAGCAACACTAAGCTCCATCTTTGATAGGCTAGAAGAATATAAGGTTAGACCCAATCCTAAGAAGTGTGTCTTCAGTGTGCAATTAGGAAATCTCCTCAGGTATATTGTGTCAATTAGGGGAATCGAGATAGCCCCTACCAAAGTCAAAGCAATTCTTGAAATGGAAGCACCATGAAAACTAAAGTAGTTAAGGGGCTTACAGGGAATACTCCAATCTATTCATAGATTCATAGCACAATTAGCAGACAATGCTATCCCATATTCTCATCTACTCTACAAGGGGGTAGCATACAAGTGGGTTGATAAATGTGACCAAGCATTCAATAAAATGAAAGAATACTTGCTAAGACCACTAGTTTTTATGCCATTGATTCTAAACAAGCCCTTGATACTCTACATATTGGCAACTGCAGCAACCCTTGGCACTTTCCTAGCTCAACATGATGAAACAGGGAAAGAGAGGGACATTTACTATATCAATATAACCATGGTGGGACATGAGCTAAATTATACATTTATTGAAAAGGCTTGCCTACTGGTGGTGTTTTCTACACAAAAAATTAGGCACTGCATGTTGGATCATTAGATTAAGCTCATTCCCAAATAGATCCTCTCAAGTATCTACTTTCTAAAGAGACACTCATGGGGCAAATGGCTAAGTGGGTCATGATCCTAACAAAATATGACATTAAATATGTAGAGTAGAAGGAAATCAAAGGACACGTAATTGTGCATCAACTAGCAGAAGCACCTATATATTTAGAAAACCCATTGGTATCAAAAATTTCCATTGAGTCAATCTTTAATCTAAGTGCAGAAAATCATTGGAAAGTATATTTTGATGGATCTTACACACAACATGGGTCAAGAGCAAGAGTCTTCTTCATCACACCACAAGGAGATTACATACCAAAGTCATATAAGTTGTCTTTTCCTTAACAAAAAACATTGTAGAGTATGAGGCTCTTGTCATAGGACTCAAAATTATAGTACAATGGCAGATCATGGCTCTTAAATTTTATGGAGACTCTCAGCTGATTATCAACCAGGTCAATGGTGAATACCAAACAAAAGATGATAAACTTACCCCATACAAGAAATTGGTGGAGGATATCAAGGAATTCTTCATTGACATCATGTTTGAGCAGATATCAAGGGAAAATAACAGAGCAACAGATGCCATGGCTACAATAAAATCATTATTGGATGTCCCACACAATGTCCCCAAACAAGAATTCTTGGTAGAGAAGCTTCTCGTACAAACTTTCGAGGTACCGGATTTTGAGTTTGTGTGTTAAATGGTTGGTCCCAATGATCCTTGGTACCATGACATATACAACTACCTAAAAATAGGATTCCTCCCCACTGAAATTACCCCAAACCTAAAAAGAACCTTTTGTAAAAAAGTCATCCAATTTTGTCATCTTATGTGATACCCTATACCATAGAAGTATTGAAGGAACTCTTTTTAGATGCCTTAACCCTTAGGAATCTTTGACTGCTTCAACCAAGGAACACAATGGTATTTGTGGTTCTCATTCTAGTGTTATGACTTTGGCCAAGAAACTATTAAGGACTAGGTATTAATGGCCTACAATGGAGAAGGAAGCTCATGATTATGTTATAAAGTGTTTGTAGTGCCAACAACATGGGGACCTTATTCATGCATGATCTCAGGAGCTCCACCTGATTATAACACCTTGGCCCTTCTTGTAGTGGGGGCTCAATCTCATTGGAAAAATCTCGCCCACCTCATCTAATGGACACAAGTTCATTATCACTGCCACCAGGTACTTTATCGAATGGGTAGAGGCCATCCCCATGACCTAAATCATAGGAAAGAAGAATGCTAAGTTCATCCTAAATTACCTTATCCATAGTTACGATGTTACACAAGGCCTTATCTCGGATAATGAGACACCTTTCAAAAATCATGATGTCTGAGAACTATGCCAAAATTTCAATATCCAACATCAATTTTCTACACCATACTACCCCCAGGGTAACGACCAAGCTGAGGCTATGAATTAAACCATCTTAAAAATCCTAAATAAAATAATCAATGAAGTTGGTCATGACTAGCACCTACAGCTAAATCCCACCTTATGGGCCTACCAAATGAGTATCCATGTGCCTACAGGTGCAACTCCATTCTCCCTAGGCCACGAATTAGAAGTCATCCTCCCCATTGAGATTGAGCTCACATCCTTAAGAATATCATTGCAGAATCTCATTACTGATGAAGAATATCAAGTGTCATGGTTGAACGAGCTAGAACTATTGGATGAGTGGTGCATGGATGCTTTGAATCACCTATAGGTCTATCAAAACTGTTTGAACAAGAGCTACAAAAAGAAGATCAAGATTTTAGTCATTTCAAGTAGGAGAGCTCGTGTTGAAAGAGAATAAAAAAAATGTGCCAGATTCAGATAGCAAGGGAAAGTTTGAACCCAACTGATTAGTACCCTTCATCATCACAGCAAGCTATAAATCTGGAGCATATCAGTTATCCACACCTAAAGGAGAGCCTCTGTAGGAGCTTATCAACTATTCCCATCTCAAAACATTTTATGCCTAAACTAGCAAGGTATAAATCCAAAAAATCAAATAATATAAAAAATCCAAAAAAATCAAAAAAAGGATTGAAAACAATAAATAAAAAATCATCCGCTAGTGAAAACCACTTCGGTGGCACTTTGGGCAAGTACCTTGGTGAAAACCTAGCAAACATGTTTCTTGTGTAAATAAGCACTTTCCATCCACCATGATATCTATGGCTTATTCTGCATCCTTCATCCATTGTATTCCATTGATCCTTCCATTCACCCATCCATGTCTGCATCATAGCTTGATCCTTTGTCGGTATCATGTTCTCTCCTAGTACTACTTGGCACAATTCTAAGGTCAATTTGTCCTGCCTATATCGAGGTAGTCTATCACATTATGCTGGGGGGAGATTCTTATACCCACATTTGGATCAGATTTGTGTATATCCTTGAAATATTCCTTAAAATAAAAAAATACAAAAGACATTCATAAAATCTTTGAAAAAATCCAAAAAACGTCCAAAACATATCAAAAATACAAAAAAAGGCCAAAAATTGAAAAAATTCAAAAAATAGAGTCATCATGTTGAACTATGTCATCTCTAAGCTTGAACATAGGCAAGGCCATCATCAATGTAACCTCGAGACACTTTAGGTCAATCCTTTAGGAGTTTGTCATAATAAACTAACAATCCAACATGTTCATATTCTCATCAATAAACCAAGTTTGTGTCACTCAAACTACGTGGTCTCTGCATGTATAATGTAGGAAAGGGTAATATTTGATCAGCCCTCGAGGCCCCTAGGATAGGTCTTTAGGTTAGGTTCTTGATCAAAATATCAGAAAAGAACCAAAAACATTGGAAAATTTGAAAATCAAAACATTTGTAAAACACCTTAAAATCCCAAAACAATGTCATCAAAACATTTCAAAACATCAAAAATATCCAAATATTTGAAAAAATAATCCATCGCATTTTGCTTTCACCCGCAATAAGAATCCACTCACAATAAATCATTTTCCACCTTCATCCTTTGGAAAAAAACTTTTTGAAACAAGTCTAGTAGGTTTAAAAGTGAAAACTCAAGTGTCAAAATCTCAAGTCTAGGTCAGTAGGTAAATGAGTTGGTCAACTCTTGGTATTAATAGCCAATTATCTCATCATTCTTACCATCATATGATCATCATTTCCTAGGATGCATCCTTCCTACAATGGACATCATCAATCAAGCATCATTGTAGTTTAGTCTTGGCTAGAGGTATGAAGAACATTAGCTTGTTTGTTTACTTGATCTTTTGTTTTGATTTATCTTATTGTGCTCATCACAATGATCCCTTGATGATGTCTAATCAAATGATTTAGAGAGAAAGGAGTGGGACATTGATCATTATCTTTTGTCTGCTATGTTTGTTGGATATTCTTGTAATATAACCTTGGTGATTGATTTATTAGGTGTGTATGGAAGGTGTTTTGGACAACTTGTTCACTACTACATTGTTAGGATTTTCCTCTCTATGTTTTGGTCTGAGATGTTTGAAATTTCTAAGGTACATCCTAGTAAGGTTTCAATATGTCTGGTATGAACAAGAATACTCATATCTGATTATTGAGTCAAAGTTCATCACACTAGGTACAATGCCATCCTAGTTCTTTATACCTTGATGCATCATATCTATGTGTGCTATCAAACATAATTAAAGTAAGCTCTTTATGTCCCCAATCTTTGATAAGTGAAAAATCATCATCTCTCATCATTATTTATAATAAAGTCTCGGTAGATCATGGACTTGTGGGATCCTCTTTTCATCATCTTATTTCTTCTTTATTTTCTCTGTGCAAGCATGGTATCATGACAGCCAACCAAAACATCACCAATGCATCCATCCTACATCCACAAATCATTAGCATACATAAATCTCATACTCATAGCATAAAGAATCCATCTGCATACTCACTACATATCACATCATACATTCTACAACATCATTTAAGTTATGAAGAATAATATAGATTTGTTATTCTCAACATCATAGAATCATTTGCATACCAAAAAAATTTGCATCCATACATCCATACTACATACATCATCATCATAAAAGTGCATAGAAAATATACAGAAAAAAATGCATCGATAACATTTACATCTATGAATATCTGCATATCATAATCATCCATCACATAACATCTCATGAAATAAAAGCTATACATGTACATCATATGACATCCATATAGAACCACATTGCATATACATAAAACATCAAATGCATCCATACATAAGGCATAAATAAAGTGAACACATCACATCATAAATTAATCAAACCCATATCATATATATATATATATATATATATCAAAATATCATCATTGTCATGGTACAAAATCTAACTCAAATGTATGTGTATCGATCATGATACAAAGCCCACAAGGCTATCAAAAAATGGAGCTCATGAATGTATATCGAAAGAATTAGGCCTTGATCCAAAACTACACATATCTACTAGCCCTGATGGTTGCTCCCTTTTCCCACCTACCTCTCTGGCTGATCATCTATCTTTCGAGCCCCTATCTGATGAGAGTAATCTAGCTGTTGAAGAGCAGTGGGAACAACCTAATGATAATGAAACTTGTAGTAATTTTCCTCTCGAATAGCCTCATGGTAAATCCATGTTGGTACAGTCCTCCTATGGGACAAGGTAGCCATTCTCTCTAGTTGTTGTCTATGGTCGACCTCTTGAGCTAACTGTAGCTTTGTAGCTTATCTCTGTTGGCACTCATGGTCCCTCTTAGTAGTAAGGTCTTGGACTTGCTGGCTGGCCTAATCTCTCTCTAATGTAACCACCGATACCTATTGGTGGGCCTAGTCCTGCTCACCTAAGCACCTATATCTATGCTTGTAACTATTGTATCTACACATCCCATGGATCCCTAGGCTGCTCTAGTTTCTATGGCTGCTATGGCTACTATGGCTAATGTGTAGGCTTCCAATCTCTAGGCGATGCTTTGGGATCCTATCCATCTAGCCCCTCCTGTGATCTCTGAGCACTCCTCCCCCAAGATCTCCCCCGTGGAGGTGTCACTCCTGGATCTGTTAGTCGGGGTGGAGGTCTAAACCAATCATCACATGCTCATGCCATGCTTGGTTCTACTGGCCCTTAACTATAGGCCCATGGCCTAGCAACCAACTATCATAAGCAATCAATTGCATCAGACGTCGAGATCGTCCACCCCCATGAAGTCTCTTGGGTTTATCTAACAAAGATGGTGGTATATCCATCATCTAGACAATCCTATACCTCCCCAAACTAGTGGGCCACCCTATTTGGAAGATAACTCTCTATAATCGTATGCCCTCTCCCCTGCATCATTCGGGTTTTTCAAGCATACAATAGTTGTTGTACATCATCATACCAGGTTGGCATCTGTAACCATGGCCACCAATGAAATACTGTTAGATCATCTAGAATGTTGTGCCAGTAAGGAAGACCAAGTTTTCTAGTATGTCACAAAGTAATCCCACCACCATATCTCCAAACCACTGGATCATTGAGCTCTATATCAATAAAAGTGGCGATTAGTCAGAGCACGACAATATGCTCCTAGGCCCAAATATGTAGCAGTGTCACTCTAGTGCTGATTGCTCGACCATCATAGTATGGAAAATCATGAAAATTATGGTATAGTGAGGCCAACATCACTGGTCCCTAGGAAAATAAGGTCCTCTACCTCAACATCCTCTCCCACGCCAAGCCCATCTTGCACTAAAGAATCTAGCTTTTCAATCTAGAGCCACTAACCCATATATAATAGCAATAATGATCAACCTGAAAAGTGGCACCCAACCTCTATGAAACTCTAAGTCAATCTAGGACTCTGTGAATATAAGGTCCCTAATCCAAATGACATTGTGACATGCATCAAGACTGACATCTACATCATAGATCACACGATCGCCATGTATTGAAAACTGCAAGATCTGTCATACATCTTCTAATGTCACTGTCACCTTGCTAATTAGAAGGTGAAAGGACTAGGTCTCGTTGTCCCATCTATTGTACAATGCGGTCATCATCGCTAAATGAGTGTAGATAGTGGGTGCATAGGCTACATACCAAAAAATAATCTCCCCCAAGTGCTCCTGTCGTAACTCAAATAAATTTCCCAATTTTCTCGAAACCAAGGGTCGATGCTCACACAAAAACATAGGCTTGATCACCTCCTACACCCACAAAGAGCACAGCTTCAAATTTCATAAAAAGTATCTAACGATGTTTGGAGTTTTTGAACCTAGAACAATGAATGTATCGCTATTTGTGATAGTGTAGGGGTGATCCCACAATACTGGTTTACAATTTTTGGGCAAAATAGACACTAAAATATTTTTTTCTAACTAAATCTTCACTTTCAGGCACCTATAGTGGCTACATCATGAGGAATTCGAAGATGATGCAAACTAGTGATTTGTGACATTTTTTCTATAGATTCTAAATATATATTTTTTATTTTTTTTGGAATCAAATTGCACTTCTTTTTCTATCTCCTTTGAAAACTAGTTTTTTTTTAGCAAACAACATTTTTACGGAGTGATGCTCACTGTATATAACATAACTTTTTTCCATGAAGGATAAAATTCTAATTCTTTTGAATTGAGATTTGTAACTACGATATCTAATGCTTCCAATTTGTCTCATAAATTTTTATTAAATATCTTTTCCTTAATTAAGTTTCAAAGTCAAACCAATTACAATTCAAACATAGGTTGACCGTGTACAGTGTAACATTTTTTGTATGTATCGATTTTTGTTTTGTTGGATCAAGGATTTCAATATCTAGTGCACTGATATTTTTAATTTTTTTTTTCATAAGATGCTATTTTTCTGCATGTGCAGAACAGGGAGTTTGATTTTCAGTGAAAAGCCTATGTTTAATAAAACCAAAAAAAATTAAAATTATATTCATTGGATAGCTTGTTCCATGGACTACCATAATCTAGTTGGGTTTGTGAAGTCTCCTTCATTTTCATCCTCAACCCGAGCTTCGAAGGGAAAAATTCTGGACATTTTTGGTGCCAGAGAGGGAGAAGAGGGGAAAAGGGGATTCAATCGGATAGGGGTTCAATCAAACCCTTGGAAAATAATTTAAGAAAATGATCGAACAAATTTAAATTAATGAAAAAAAAATTGGTGGGTTTGTTCGAGCGGACTCTTATCCGATGTCCACTCGAATCCCCAACCGATGAATACATTTTAATTTTAATTTTTCCTCCATGTTTGCAATAGTGTGCAATAGTATTATTTTATAATATATAGTATTATTATTTATAATAAATATGTCTCTAGATGGGGAGAGATAGAGAGAGGGGGAGATAGGGAGAGAGGGAGAGAAAGGGGGAGAAATAGGTAGAGGAGAGGTAGAGAAGAGGGGGAGAGAGGTAGAGAGATAGGTAGAAGAGGGGGAGAAAGAAGAGGGGGAGAGAGGGAAAGCGATATGTAGAGAGGGAGAGAGAGAGAGAGAGAAGAAGATGGGGGAGAGAGGGAGAGAGATACATAGAAAGGGAGGGAGAGTTAGAGGGGGAAGAGAGAGAGAGAGGGGTAAAGAGATAGAGATACATAGGAATATAGAGATGGAGATGGAGATGGAGAAGGAGAAGGAGATAGATAGTGAGAGGAGAGAAGGAGATGGAGAGATAAAGAGAGAGAGGAGAGAAGGATATATAGCTTGATGGAAGAGATAAATATATAGAGAGGGATAGGTAGGGATAGAAAGAGGGAGAGATAGAGGGGGGAAGAGCAAGAGAGAGAGGGGTAAGGAGATAGAGATAGATAGGAAGATAGGAAGACAAAGATAGGTATGGAAATGGAGAAGGAAAAGGAGAGGGATATGGAGAGAACGAGATAATGAGAGGGAGAGATAAAGAGAGAGAGGAGAGAAGGATATATAGAGATGAAAGAGATAAATATATACAGAGGGATAGAGAGGGAGATAGATGGATGAATAGAGAGTGATTGAATTAAAACTTTTGAATCAAGAAAATAATAAGGCTCCATTACCAATAGGATCATGTTATTTTTTCAATAAGGAGAGGGAGAGGGAGTGGGAGAGAGATAGAGGGTATATGGTATAGGGTATAGGGTTTTAGGGTGTAAGGGTAGAGGGTTTAAGGGTTAAGGTAGAGGGTAGAGGGTTAACGGTAGAGGCCTAAAAGAGATAAAAGGAGAGAGAGAGAGATAGAGAGACTTTAGATAGGGAGAGGAGGTAGGAGGGAGAGACTTGAAAGAGAGAGAGAGAGAGAGGGAGTGGGAGAGAGATAAATGGTGGAGGGTACAAGGGTTTAGGGTTTAAGGGTTAAGGTGAGAGGGGAGAGAGCCCGAGAGGGGGTAGGAGGGAGAGACTTGAGAGAGAGACAAGGAGGGAGTGGGAGAGAGATAGAGGGTAGAGGGTTTAAGGGTTTAGGTTTTAAGGGTTGATGGTTAAGGGTAGAGGGTAGAGGGGAGCTCAATATAGAAGGAGTGAATAAATGAGAGAGAGAGAACTGAGAGGGAGAGGAGGTTGGAGGGAGAGACTTGAGAGAGAGAGAGAGAGGAAGTGGGAGGGACATAGAGGGTAGAGGCTTACGGTTAGAGGGTAGAAGGTTTAAGGGTTTAGGGTTGAGGGTAGAGGGTTTAGGATATAGGTCTGAGGGTTAAGGGTAGAGGGTAGAGGGTAGAGGTTTTAAGGTTTTAAGGGTAGAGGGTTAAGGGTTAAGGTTAGAGGGTAAAAGGGTTTAGGGTTTAGGGTTAAGGGTAGATGGGAGAGAGGGAGAGGGGGTAGGAGGGAGATACTTGAGAGAGAAAGAGGGAGTGGGAGAGAGATAGAGGGTAGAGGGTAGAGGGGTGAGAGACAGGTGGTGAGGAAGAGACTGAGAGAGGTAGAGAGAGTGGCGGGGAGAGAGACAGAGGTGAGGGTCATGATAGAGAGGGACAAGGGTCAGGGTTTTAAGGGTTAAGGGTTTAGGATTATGGCAGAGGGAGAGAGTGGGCAGGAGGGAGACCTGAGAGAGAGAGATAGAAGGCAGAGGTTAAAGTAGAGGGTAGAGGTTTAAGGGTCAAGGGTTTATAGGTTTATGGTAGAGGAGATCTCAAGAGGGGGTAGGAGAGAGAGACTTGAGAGAGAGAGAGAGGGAGTGGGAGAGAGATAGAGGGTAGAGGGTTAAAAGTAGAGGGTAGATGGTTTAAGGGTTAATGGTTTAGGGTAGAGGGTATAGGGTTTAAGGGTGTAAGGGTAGAGGGTAGAGGTTTTAATGGTTTAATGGTTAAGGGTAGAGGGTAGAGGGAAGAGGGTAGAGGGTTAAGGGTAGAGGCCTGAGAGAGATAGAGAGAGACTTGAGAGAGGGAGAGGGGGTAGGAGAGAGATACTTGAGAGAGAGAGGGAGGGAGGGAGTGGGAGAGAGATAGAGGGTATAGGGTTTAAGGGTTTAGGGTTGAGAGTTTAAGGGTTTAGAGTTTAAGGGTTTAGGGTTTAGGGTAGAGGGTGTAGGTTTTAAGGGTGTAAGGGTAGAGGGTAGAGGATAAAGGGTAGAGGGTTTAAGGGTTTAAGGGTTAAGGGTAGAGGGTTAAGGTTAGAGGGTAAAAGGGTTCAAGGTTTAAGGGTTAAGGGTTAAGGGTTAAGGGTAGAGGGGAGAGAGGGAGAGGAGGTAGGAGGGAGAGACTTGAGAGAGAGAGAGGAGTGGGAGAGAGATAGAGGGTAGAGGGTACAAGAATTTAGGGTTAAGGGTAGAGGGGAGAGATCCCAAGAGGGGGTAGAAGGGAGAGACTTGAGAGAGAAATATGGAGTGGGAGAGAGAGGGTAGAATGTTAAGATTAGAGGGTAGAGGGTTTAAGTGTTTAGGGCTTAAGGGTTGAGGGTTAAGGGTAGATGGTAGAGGGGAGCTCAAGATAAGATTGATTGGGTGAGTGAGAGGGAGGGAGTGGGAGAGACATAGAGGGTAGAGGGTTAAGGTTAGAGAGTAGAGGGTTTAAGGGTTTATGGTTTAGGGTTTAGTGTTGAGGGTAGAGAGTTTAGGGTATAGGTTTGAGGGATTAGGGTTGAGGGTCCAATGTATAGAGTAGAGGGTATAGGATTGAGGGATTAGGGTAGAGGGTTTAAAGGTTGAGGGTTGAGAGTTTAAGGGATTAGGTTTTAGGGTATAGGGTATAGGGTTTAAGGGTGTAATGCTAAAGGGGAGAGGATATAGGGTTTTAGGGTTTAAGGGTTTAAGGTTTAAGGGTAGAGGGTTTAAGGGTTGAACGATAGAGGGTAGAGGGTAGAGGGTAAAAGGGTAAAAGGGTTTAAGGGTTTAGGGTTAAGGGTAGAGGAGAGAGAGAGAGAGAGATAAAGAGGGTTAAGGGTAGAGGTTAGAGGGTAGAGGGTAGAGGGGGGCTCGAGATATGAGTGAGTGAGTGAGTGAGTGAGTGAGAGATACTTGAGAGAGGGAGATACTTGAGAGAGATAGAGGGAGGGAGTGGGAGAGATATAGAGGGTAGACGGTAGAGGGTAGAAGGTTTAAGGGTTTAGGTTTTAAGGGATGAGAACATTCTATTTTATTATGTATATAATGGAAGTGCAATATCATGGAAGTGAAATATCTTTGGATAATTATTTATTTAGCTTATATAGAATTATTTGTATATACATTTATTTATAATTATATATTACTTTTAGATTTATTTTTTATTTTTCTTATGTGATTTATTGAGAGATCTTCATTTTAGAGTTTGGAACTTCTTCTCCTATGCCTATCCTTTACTCACCCTACACACCCCTAGATTTCCCTTGCAATTACCTCTTCCCAAACATTTCAAATATGATTTTAAACTAATTATACTTTCACTTTTGTGCTAGTTTAATCATCCCTTTAGGTTGGTTATGATTTTATTGTATATCCTTGTAAAACCTAGATCCTTAGAGGCTTACTTTCATGCTATGGATTCTCATGTTCCTTTATCTTTAGCCTCTTTTAATGCTTCCATCACTAATTTTAACATGTTCAAATATTTTATAACATATAATTCTATTTTTCTTGATTCACTTATGAAATTCTATCATACTAATGAGATCACATTGTTTATGAAAGCTTTAAATGAAAACATGTATCCTTTTCATTTCCTTAGGTATTTGATTATCACCTTTCACACTTTGTTGAACATTCTTATTTCACCACTCCATGATCATCACATGCTAAATATCTCTTGTATGAAGTGATAGTACATTTTATGTCTCTAATGATACATTGACTATAAGCACATTTCCTTCATAAGATCTATTTAGAGATGATGAAATTATGTTTGCTTATAATTATAATGAGCTTAAGAATTCCATGGAATAAATATAAGTTGTGTATAATTGTAATTTAGGAAAAATTATTTAAAAAACTTCACTAGGTTTCAAACAAGTACTTCAAAAGCATATATGAGTTTGCTTGAAAGAAAAAAAATTGAGAGATGATGCTATAAGTGTAGTTGAAATTTCAAATGACATCAAAGATTCTTGAACTTAAGAATTCCATGGAACAAATATGTACATATAATTGTAATTTACACAAAAATATTTACAACTATTTACAAGTTACTATAAGTTCTCACTTGAACATGTATACATGTACAAGTGAACTTGAAAATCATGGATATAATCTAAGTCAAACATTTTGGTTCAGCCCGCTCTTCAATAACATGTAATTTTTTTTGATGATCATTACTATCTAGTCTCCATTTTTGTTGTCCACATGCATGTGGAACTGCATGAAGATGTAGGGCGATAGCAATTATTAAGTGACTATATTGATATACCTTGTTATCGGGTTGATACTCAACAAAATGAATCCCATGTTGAATAACTTTAACTTGTTTTAGATATATCCCTTGCACTACAATAAAACCTGCACATGGTAAACATGAACCTGAGGTAAGACATGTGAACGTGTACAACATTTTCATGCTCAAGGTTTGTACAATATAAATGTAATTTTTTTAATGTAATGTGCACATGTGAATACAAACGGATGTGTCTTTTGATTCACACCTTGATTGAGGTCATCCCTTAGAGGGGTGTGTGCATATATATATATATAATTTTAGATTCAAACTCACTTGTGGGAAATAACATTCCATCACTTGCTTTAGGTTGTATTAACTTATTCCTCTCTTCTGTGTAATGCAATAAATAGTAGCTAACACCTTTTATGTTTTCAAGCTCTGCTATGACTACAAAAATATCTCTTGTACACCAAATTTACACAAAAAATTAGAAATGTCTCTATAATTTAAAGATGATTAACTATATATATAATATTTAAATTATTGAAAACTTATGCATGTACCTTTTCTAACCAATCCTAAAATATGGTCATAATCAAAGGAATTTCTTCAAATATTTCATCCTCATTTTCATCATATGTTTTTGAAACAACTAGTGCACCATATCCCATTTACCAACATATCCAAGTTCTTGGTTGTTGCATGCATGATCAGAGTTTCATGCAATGAAATCAATGCAAAAACAAGAGTAATCCCTTGTGTATAATGTCCATCTAGGGTGACTACCTAAACTTATAACACAATTCAAATATCTTGTTTTGTCTAACCTCTTGCATCCATGTATCAATCTTCTATCCACACCTAGATACATATGCAAAAAACTTATGTGAACAAAAATGCATATATATACATAAATTTTAAATTTACATAAATTCAAATATTTGAAAATGTAATTTATACATACCTGATATCTCCCAAAACACTGTATGTGGAATCATTCGGTTTATTCTTGAAGATTTTCCAACCTCATTTGATGAAAAGTATTTCTTACACCATTCAACAACATCATGTGCATTATCTATATGATCTTTTGAATAACTCATTTGATGCAAGCTCATGTTCCATTTTTCTCACCCTTTCCATGCCCATTCTCAAAAAAACTCCAAACATGTGGTATTTTGTAAATTTTATGATATCTAGATAGTGCATAAAATGGCCATGATGATTTGAATTGTGTCACATATCCATTTGACCATAAAAAATGCTTGTCAAATTTTACACTCCTGCTTCTCAAATTCTCAAAATAAATTTTAAAGCAATGTTGTACAAAAAGGGTGTCATTCTCTTTATCATCACTTATATAAAAGTGATATTATTTCTTAATGGCTCGTTGTTCATCTATAATCTCAATACCATCCAATTCCGATTGTGCATGTTGATAACACACATGAACCATAATAGTGATCTGATTTGAAAAGTAATATTCTAATTGAATCTCCTTTTTATGTACAAAAGAGTAATTTTCTGCAAAGTCAACTACTGATAGAACCATTCCAAGTGGGAAATTATCTCTCAATGTTTGAAATTGTTGTGCTTTCCACTTATCGAAAAAGGAATGTTGTATGTATGGTTGTCTCAACTTTTGAAAATCTTTCATAAATTTTCCAATAGGAATCTCCTCTTCTACATAGTTTAACCTTGTGGATTCTTTCCCAAAATTTGTTTTTAACTTTACATACTTGTAACTCTTGCAATTTACTTTATTTTTTAGGTGATTATCTTCATTTCTTGAAGGAAATTTAGCCAAATTTCTACATGTTTCACAAATTCATTTTATGCAATTTATTTGAGGTTCATTTTCATGATCACATAACATATTCTTTATGAACAAAATTACCTATTTAGGAGGTGAATTTTGAAAACCATAACTTTATTCTCTCATCTTTCAAAACACCTGATAGTAGAGATCAAATTCAATATGATAATGACAAAAACAAGTTTCAAAAAACTTGTTTATCTTCACATAATATGGCTTTAACTTTTCAAACATTGTTTTCCCAATCTTTATATGAGGATATATATTACAAAAGCTCATATACATCTCAAGTTGTGTTATGTTTCACTAATTTTTAATATGATTTTCATAAATACCAGGACCAATCCCATGTCTCATAAAATCTCTAGTATTTGATGATGGACGAGTTTGATCATGCCAAAAACTTGAGATCAAGTTCCTAACAACATCTTCAATCTTGATAGAATGGGGAGATCTACACATAATTTCCAAGTTCCCTTCTAAACTATCATCCAAAACCTTTCTTTTTTTCTCATATTTTATTAGTGTAGTTCTACTATAACCAATTTCAGTCAAAAGTGCATACATTTGTCTTTTTCTTGCTATATCTTGATTTATAATAGATTTTAGAATCACCCTTCTTGTAGTGGCCTTATCCACTAATTGAGATCCTTTCCCAATGGAATCTAAACTCTTTTTAACATTTTCAACAATATCTTTTTGTAACTCCATGTGTTTCTTCTTATTTGATGTTGAATGCACACCCAACAATTGTAATGTCTCTTTCAGCTGATTACGAAGAAGTGAACATGATAACAATTGGTTTTTTTCAAGTGTTTCAAGATGATTGAAATGATCATTGATTATTCCATTTAAATATTTATTCATTGACCTCTTACTCTTATTCATAGGTTGGTCGGCATAACATTTGAGTTTTTCCATATCCATCTCAAGTAAATGATCTAAATTTCTATAAGAAATTTTTTTCCTTACCTTTTCAGCTAGTTTTATATGCTCATCCATACCATTAGAACGAAGTGATCCCAACCCCTCTTCAACATGCATTGTTTGAAATTGGTCCTCCTCCCTATCTTTGAGGTGCATGTGTTCTTCAATGGATTTATTTGATCCAATATGTAGATTTGGCTTGACTCCAACATGAGAACGTCCTACTTGTTGAGCCCTTTCTACATGTCACAAAATATTTTATGAAGAAAGTGAGATATGATGCTATATAAGTGGAGTTTATGTATGAAAGAAAATTAGTGAGATACATGAAGATATTTAAGTGGAGTAGATATTTCAAATGACATCAATCTTGATTCTTGAACTTAAGAAAAATTCCATGGAACAAACACAATTGAAAATGGAATCAATTTAAGGAAATGGAAAAATTAATTTGAAAGTCACTAGGTTTTGGAAATTGGATACATGAATTTACATGCAAGCAAAGAAAGTGAGAGAAGTTTCAACTAGTTTTATATGCTCATCCATACCAGTAGAAGGAAGTGATCCTAACCCCTCTCCAACATGCATTGTTTGAACTTGGTCCTCCTCCCTATCTTCAAGGTGTATGTGTTCTTCAAAGAATTTGTTTGATCCAATATCTAGAATTGGCTTGACTTCAGCATCAGAACTTCCTACTTGTTGAGCCCTTTCTACATGTCATAAAATATTTTGCAAAGAAAGTGAGAGATGATGTTATATAAGTGGAGTTTATTTATGCAAGAAAAAAAAAGTGAGATACATGATGCTATAAGCGGAGTAGAAATTTCAAATGACATCAATCTTGATTCTTCAACTTAAAAAAAATTACATGGAACAAATACAATTGGAAATGGAATCAATTTAAAGAAATGGAAAAATGAATTTTTAAAGTCACTAGGTTTTGGAAATTGGATACATGAATTTGCATGCAAGCAAAGAAGGTGAGAGAAGTTTCAGCTAGTTTTATATGCTCATCCATACCAATAGAAGGAAGTGATCTTGACCCCTCTCCAACATGCATTGTTTTAACTTGGTCCTCCTCCCTATCTTCAAGGTCCATGTGTTCTTCAGTGGATTCGTTTGATCCAGTATATAGATTTGGCTCGACTTCAACTTGAGGATTTCCTGCTTGTTGTTTGAATTTACATGCAAGAAAATAAAGTGAGAGACTATGAGCTATTTAAGTGGAGTTGAATAAATAAAATCAAATATTTATAAGGAAAAAATTGAGGTGTTAATAAAATTCTTAAACACACACAAGAGAGAGAGAAGAAATAAGGATGTACCTTGTTTCTTTCTATGATAATTTGCCAAGTTTTGTTTGTGCCTCCTTTGTTCTTCTTCTTTTGACAGTTTTCATTGAGCCTTATTTTTTCTTTTTCTTTGTTGTCCCATTTTCTTCTTCAAGTTAAAGATGACTCAAAACAAATCCTCTACCAAAGGTAAATTCTCCTCCAAAATTTTCCTTGATTTATAAAAGTGCAAAGTTGTCTTCTCCAAAATCTACCCTCCTTGATAAAAATGCTAAAATCTCTTCTTCTCCAAAATCTACTTCCTTGATAAATGTGAAAAAATATCTTCTCCAAAATCTTCTCTCCAAGTGATATAAATGTGAATTAATATTGCAATTTGATATGGAATAATGAAAAATGAGCTTGTATTTATATGCATATGGAAAAAAATTTAAAATTAAAATGCATTCTAGTGTATGGAATACCTATACTAGTTTAAATGAATCAAGTAGTAATCAAACAAGTTATTTCATTGTGGATTTTGCTATTATTTAATGTATACATATGCAACATAGAGAAATTTTAGAATTTTGTTCCTTGTCAAAAATATAATATTTTTCCGAAGAAAACCATAAGCATGGATATAAATGTAAGATCCCTCAAGCTTGATACTAAAAGTGCAAGATTATCTCAACCAATAAGATAACATAGTGCTTAATAAAGTGTCTCTTACATAATTTATGCTCATTGTAGAGTAAGGGAACAACCCAATATATAGTAGAGGAAAATTTCCATGGTCATTCTAGTTTACAAAACACACCTTGATGGTTCTAAATCAATAGTCGAGATATTTTAATTTGGAGGAAATGTAGAGAGGGTAGAACAATGATTTGAGCACATAGAGGTATAATTTCAATTGAATTTTCTTAATGTTTCAAAGAATAAATTTTTCCTATCCTAAGTTGAAACTAGAAAATTATGCATTGAATTTCTTTAAAAATCTATAATTTTATATGGTTGTAGGAAAGCACGATTATGTTAAATAATGGTGTAGATTAAGAAATTGTTTATGAAATAATTTTACACCACTGCTTCTCAAATTCTCAAAGAATTTTTTGTATATACAATTATTAGCTTATAATAGATTTATTCATTGACCTCTTACTCTTATTTAATGCACATGTAACATGTCTTTAACATATATAAATCATAAATACGTGAGCATGAGTTCTCTAAATATAGATTTAAAATTTGTATAAACATGTTATTGAGTGTAAACATGTACATACATGCACATGTATCTATTAATGTATAAACATTTAAACATAAACAAACACACGTAAATGTAGATAGATTCAATGTACAAACATAAACATGTTATAAGAAAAGAGGTACATGCACGTAGATTGAATGAAAATAAACATATAAACATAAGAAAATGTGTGTGTATATCATATAGGAAAATGTAAGTTAGAGATCATCAAATGCCGACTACTAGAGATCATCATATAAGAAAATGTAGTAGAGATCATAAATCTAGTGCAAAGCCTAATATGAATGTCGACTTCTAGTCAAATGATCATCTGAATGAGAACCCTGCTCTGATATATGTGTCGAGCCTTGTAGATAAAATTATGTACATAATGTGTTAAATACATATGATGTATTATAAATTTTATGAAATTTATTTAAGAATGTACATGTATTTTTAAATATCTAGATCTAGATATATGAATACATATTCATGTACATATACATGTGTATATATAAAAATTTAAAACTCACATACATCCACTGGCAGTAGAATCATTCATAGATTCGTGTTGATGTGCATGATCTAAATCAAGGCTAGGAGTAATATGAGGTATGTCCACCTACAATATATATACATATATATTAGTACATGAATATCTAGTTAAAACTAAAATTTAAAATAATTAAAAAAAAATTGAAACATGCACATGCACAAATACATGGACATCATCTGATATCCGATGATCTAAGTCCTTTGCAATGACCGTCTCTACCAAATCAACCATACGCTCAAGCGATGATTTAAAATCTACATCCATCTAATCTGTCACATGTCGTATTATAAATGATGAGTGAAGGGGACTATGCAGTCGAGATGGCATCGATGATGACAAACCAGGACTGTACATCAACAAATCCATAAAACCTATAGTTTGTGCAGCAGTCGAATAATCTGTATGTGGATCTTGATGTGCACTAGTGTTGGGTTGAGAGTGATGGGATCCTAGATGTGAATGAACTCCTAAAGAAAAATGACCTATGATCTACTCTATAGTGATCCCATAGTCTAATGCGATGAATTCATATGACTCCAAGATGTCCTCAGCCAAAGAATGTAGTCTTGCATGCCATATCGCTTATAAGTCCATTGAGCTATGTGGGTGTAGAGATGCCCCGCCATTGTAAAAGGATCCATGCTGCAATGTTGTGCTACAAATGGTGTGAATTGAGAACATCTAGACATCAAATAATAACCCACATGATTAGTAGATATCCTAGTGGTGGTAGCTGTAATGTTGCTTACACTGTCAATTGATTCCTTTTAGGAAGCAACGACAACCTGATCTACTAAGGGGGCCAGAGTTGGGGTGACGGAAGGAGACCTTTCATCAACCAATTCCCTAAACACTAGGGGTGGTCTATCTGCATGATGATAGGTGGGCCTATCAGCAATCCTGCCATGCCCCTGACCAACATATGGTGGAATGTCTAGGTAGTTGACTTTGAGGCCCAAATGGACCTCAACATACAATTGCTGAACAAAATATAATGGAATATGGTCATTGTTTGGATATTGACCATGTACTGCAAGAAATCATGGGTAGATCAATGGGTCCATAACATGATCCACACATTCTGTGACCTGGTATCCCCTCACCTTACATTTATTTTGATAGAATGAAAAACAAGTGTTTTTAATCATTTCTTTGGTCACATCATCATTTATTTGTTTATAGGGAACCTCACCTTGTACTTCTTCCCACATGTGGGAAAGAATACCAACTACTCTATTAGGGGAATATGCAGTAGTATTCCTAAGTTCATCTCTTAGTTTTTCTAAGCTTTGTAATATGGACATTCAAACTTTTGAATATATGCCTATGTTTGTACCATCTGCTAATGAGTCTCTCAGTCTCCTAATCTCACTAGTAGTATTTGTAAACAATGTTTCCAAAGGTGGAACGGATGCATTTTCCATGTTATATGTATGTACACCTAAAGGAGCAATGAGACCTTGGTAAATAATATATCTAGATCTGTGGAATAGAAATCTAAACTAGTTCTAAATAAATTTATAAGTGTGCATATATATATATTGAACCTATAGGTTGCACACATATAAAATATGCATCTTAGATTTTATTTGTATATGCAAGATAATATCACTAGTAATTAATGGTACTTGGAATGACAAATAGAGCATTCACTAGTTCAAATAATTCATCTAATCCTCAATAATATTTTCACACCATTAACAAAAAACATTCAATATATGTCATAGTTTTTCATAATCAGAACATTCATTACTAGATTTCACATAAAACATAATCTAAAATAGTCCTAAATAAATTTACAAGTGTGCACATGATACATATTTATTGAACCTATAGGTTGCACACATATAAAATATGCATCTTAGATTAGATTTTTATATGCAAGATAATATCACTAGTAATTTGAATGCTACTTGGGATGACAAATAGAGCATTCAGTAGTTCAAATAATTCATCTAATCATCAATAATATTTTCATACCATGTTAACAAAAAAACATTCAACATTTATCATATTTTTTTAAACATTTTACTTATTTGATTTAATATATTTATCAATTTATAATTCTTAGGTTCAAATATCACCCTTTTAGAGATCATATTAGATGGATTCCTCCATAAGAAACCAGGTGAAAGTTTAATTTTGATTGTTCTTTGAGGGGAAACCTAGGACACTCTAGTACAAAATGTGCCATTAAAGACTTAAAAAATCTTGATAAAGGTTGCATCTAATATTTATTTTCTAGAATTAGTAATAAAGGGAAAGCATCATTACTTAACATTGGTGGTCATGTAAAATCAATTTAGTCATTATTGGAGGATATTCAATGGAAACTATATTTAGCATCATGAAAATATAATTGATCAATTAGAAGAAAAACATCATACTAAATGATTCATGTTAAATCCTTGATTCACCAAAATTATTCTCTAACTATGTTGCTACCATGAAGGAAACAAGACAACACGTTTCTTTTCAAATCGAGGGATCTATAGCATGAATGATTTAATAATTGGAGAGAAACATAAGGAGGATTAAAGATTAATTTTAATAATCCATCCCATGTCTGTAGATGCTTTTTTTTCCATTATAGATTCAAATTTTAATGTTTGGAATCTTTGGAAACTATTGAAGAGACTTGGAGTGACTACATGCAATAGTCTAGGAGGTGGCCAATATTCAAGGGATCCTATCCAACAAAGATTATATTTATGAGACCTAAAAATCAATGCAATGGAACTCTGTGATGTTTCTTTAAATTATAAGTGTTGGATTCACTTAGATACTAAGGCTTTACTATTGAAATAGGTGTTCTTGATTGTTCCATTTGTTACTTGTGTAATTCCAATAAATTTTGATTGAAGTTAGCTAAATGTGCTCTCTAAGTTAATCCATTTATTTGCTACTAGTGTATGGAATAACTATCAGGTAGTTTAAATGAATCAAGTGGTAATCAAACAAGTTATTTCATTGTGGTGTTTATTGTTATTTAATGTATAGGTATGCAACATAGAGAAATTTTAGAATTTTGTTCCTTGTCAAAAAGATATTTTATTTTCCCAAACAAAACCATAAGCATGAATAAAATGTAAGATTCCTCAAGCCTGATAGTAAAGATGCAAGATTATCTCAACCAATGAGATGACATAGTGCTTAATAAAGTATCTCTTGGAAAATTTATGCTCATTGCAGAGTAACATAACATCCCAATATATAGTAGAGGAAAATTTCCATGGTCATTCTAGTTTACCAAACACACCTTGATGGTTCGAAATCAATAGTTGAGATATTTTAATTTGTAGGAGATGTAGAGAGGGTAGAACAATGATTTGAGCACATAGAGGTATAATTTCAATTGAATTTTCTTAATGTTTCAAAGAATAAAATTTTCCTATCCTAAGTTGAAACTAGAAAATTATGCATTGAGTTTCTTTAAAAATCTATAATGTTATAGGCTTGTAGGAAAGCACGATCATGTTAAATAATGGTGTAGATTAAGAAATTATTTATGGAATAATTTAACATAAAATTTTATAGAGGGAAAGTGTTTGAAGGATGATATAATTATAAAATGAATTTCAATAGTAGGCTGAAATAAATTGTCATCAAAAGAAGGTGAAAGTGTATTAGTTATAGTGGGAATAGGAAATTCTATAGGTATGGAAGAGGCCTCTAGAATGGTAGTGGGCTCCATAGTAACAACAAGTGGAAAATGGGAAGTAGTGGGAGGAATAGGGATAGAATGATATTTCATAAGTCTATATGTAGTAGAAATACAATGGTCAACATCATGGGTATCATAGATGAAGAAAATGTGTTTTCTTTTTTTGGTCTCATCTACCACATGGGTATCTTCAAATTTTTTTATCATTCCTCCTACTAACATTTTACCTAATTTTATCTCAACTCTTGTTTTGACATTGAGGTTTTAAGTTAATATTTTATTTTCCTTTATGGTTTGGATCCTTCTTTTAGTTCTATCTACATGGTTCGTACCTCTTCTTTTATACCTTTTAGGTTAGTAAATATTCTAGGAAAAAGGTCTTCATATTTTTTTAAATTTTCCACTTGCATCACTTATCTTTCATCCCATTAATCTCCAATTCTTTCCATCTTAGGGTTCCTTCTAGAATTATATTTTGTTCTCTAGTCTTCAATGGTTCATGTTGAAATATTTATTTTTTAGTGCATTATTAGTGGCTATTTCATTTTCTCCTTCTTCAACTTATATTTTTTAAAGTTTTGAGGATTTTATTCTCCTTTGGATTCCATAATTTATTCTTAAGAGGCACCACTTAAATTCTACTATGGTGTTTCAACCTTATCCATCCACTTTATCAAGTTCCAAATACTCGTCTCCTTTGGCAATATAGTCTAATGTTCTTTGTGAAGGACTATTTCTACCAGAGATACGATAATGTGCTTCATTTTAGTACATTGTGGATTAGCTTGTCAATA
>CM021107.1:578925738-578986771 GCA_007115665.2 Sequoiadendron giganteum
CCAATAGAAAAGTTGGGTATATAACCTTTCATCATATTCTCTTCTATTTGTCCATTTCGTAATGCAAATTTGAAGGCTTATTTCAAGTTTCATCTTGTCACAATATTTTAGATTGGGTTTATAGTCTCCCTTTGATAAGTACTTGCTTTTTATAAGGACCAAAAATGTCTTCCCAATTGGGATATTAGGTTTGTGGGTGTACCACCATCTTGTCATGCTACAAAGTATCTTCAAGAGATTATAATCTCAAATTTTATTTCTTAAATAATTTTTCCATGTATTCTATACATGTTAAAAATATTCCCACCCTAGAATACCAAGGAAGCTTAATAGAGAAATTCCATGTGAAATGTGGTTAAATTGTTTTGACTTTTAGTATGTTGTCTCTTTTTATAGTTTCCTTTTGTATTATGTGGTGGGTTTTCATAATTTGAAATATCTTGAGTGGATTTTATTTTTAACTTTTCTTAAGTTTCAGGATCCTCCTCACATCTAATATCTTTCTAGATCTTACTTCTATCTCATCCCAAACCCATTCTTCCATAGCTTATTCATTATCAATGTTGTAACTATTGATATAATGTATGATTTATCCTCTTAAGTTAGCCTCATGCA
The DNA here is from genome assembly GCA_007115665.2 of Sequoiadendron giganteum. Classification (NCBI taxonomy): domain Eukaryota; kingdom Viridiplantae; phylum Streptophyta; class Pinopsida; order Cupressales; family Cupressaceae; genus Sequoiadendron; species Sequoiadendron giganteum. Next base: position 578,926,354 of record CM021107.1, read on the forward strand.
TGGTGTCTTAGACTATTATTCTTAAAGAATATAGTGCTTTCAATTCTTCTTCTCCAATTTTTTCTTATGTTATCTTATTTATGTATGCCTTACTCATATCAATGTATAGGGGTATATGTATTAATTTTTTTTTCAAAGAATGAGATTTATTCTTTATAGGAGTTAATTGTCCCATTATAGTTTACAAACCATTCTAAATTTAGTAAAATGTTGAAGGTATTAAAGAGTTCCTTCATATCTATTACTTTAAAGTTTACTTTTTTCTTGATTCCCATTAAATTAACTTTAATCTTTCTCCAAGTTCCAACCATACAAATGGTAGTACCATCCACAAGATCAATGTTGAAGGGGTATCATAGACTATTGGTTTCCTAAATTATTCTCAAACTCTTTTAGGTATAAATTATTTTGAGGTCAAATATTATGTTTTTAAAATGTTTGTTGTTTAGTTTAAGTTTTACTATAAAAAAATTTCTTCCATCTTCATGAGCTTGAATAATGTGTACTTGCTCAAATTTCTCTATCAAGTCCTCAAAAACAATTGGAACTATATCCTCTTGAGATAAAGAAGGAAAGTGCTACAAATTAAATCCTACTAGTTATTGTGATCATTGTGGGAAAGATGCTTAATTACTTGCACTAACAGGAAATCTAGTTTGTTGGATCAAGAAGCTTTGTTCAATATTAATGTTAAGATGTTAATATTAATGTACACATTCTAATTCTTTTTCTCAAACTATCTTGAATTCTAAATTTTTGGTTGAAAATTTTTCCCTAAATTATTATTAATGCCCTAAGTTAAATTGCTTTGGTTGAATCAAATAATAAGCTAATATTCTAACTAGTAAGAAACATAAAATGAAACCTAGTGATAACACTAATTTGATTATGGCCTTATTATATGATCCTACTTAATAACACTTAAAGACAATTAGATTCCCTATTATCATCTATGAAATATTTATGGTATTCTTTAAACACAAGCTGATAATTCAATTTTAAATATGAGAATGGAGAGGAAAATAACCCTTAATTATCTCTCTGAAAGAAATAAAACATAAAGGAGATGATTCTAATAGTAAAGATACATGTTCATATATTCATTTAATAGAGACAAGAATCAAAATAAAACTGACATATGTACAACATGAAAATTGTTTGTATTACTTTTAAAATAACTGTTGTTTGAAATTTACAAATAGATTTTACTCAAATTTTCATTCTAATTTTTGAAGTGTTTATATACTTTGCTTTAAATTTTTTGAAGAGGGTATGGACATCCATAGAGGAATATTTTTCATTTTCCCTAGTAGAAATGTATGTGAAATGTGGAAGAATTTACAAGGAAAGTGAATTGTTTGAAGGATATGCACAAAATGCATTTGTTGGAAAGGGTTTAGAAACTCTCAAGAAAATGTAATTGGCGGGTGTAAAGCCAAATTTCACAACCTGTGCCAACATCCTCCCTGCCTATGCCAAAATGGGAGCTTTGGAATAGGGTATGGACATCCATCAAAGCATAATGGGAGGGTGATTAATGACAAATATACAACAACTCTAGAAATGCTCTAGTCAAAATGTGGAAGCATAGATAAGGCACATGAACTGTTTGATAAAATTCCTCCAAGAAATGCGTTCTTATGGAATGCCCTGAGTGCAGGATATTCACAAAATGGATTTGTTGAAAATACTTTAGAAACCTTAAAGAAAATGTAGTTAGTAAGTGTAAATCCATATTCTACAACCTTTGTCTACATCCTCAAAGCCTGTGTCAAATGGGAGCTTTGGAACAAGTTATGGACATCCATCAAAGCATAAAGGATAGAACAAATGCAATTGGTAGAGCTAGATTGTGAATATAAATGGGTTTGTCAAAAAGTCTTTAGAAACTTTCAAGCAAATGCAATTGGTAGCTATAAATCCAAATTCCACAACCTTCGCCCTGCTTGTGCCAAAATGGGAGCTTTCAAATAGTTTATAGACATGTGTGAAATGTGAAAGCATTGAAAAGGAAAATGAAAGGTTTGAAATTGATAGCCGAGCAAGAAATTTGGTCTCATGGAATGCCATGTTTAAAGGATACATACAAAATGGATTTTTTTTATTTAGGGTTTCAAAACTTTCAAGGAATTGCAATTCAATTCAACAACCATGAATGTGAAATGGGGAAGCATAAAACCAACCTGTGGAGGACATCGAGCTGGAGGGTGAGGCACTTTGGAGGACATGGATGGAAGGTGATGCAATTTTGGGTGGTGAGTTCACAGCCCAAGTTCACCCAAAAGTTCACCAAGCACATGCAAATGAAAATGACAAACAATAACAATGATTTTTAAAAAAATAATTCAAGGAGTTCAAGTGAACCCCCTTTCGCTCAAACCCATTTTTTTAATATTTAAAAAAATGAATGTTATGGGTTCGAACAAACTATGGGGTTCACTCAAGCCCTATGGTTTACTTGAACCTATTTATTGGTTCACTCGAACCAATTAGTTCGAGCGAACCCCTTGAATGTTTTGGAGGGCCCAAAATGCATTTTTGTTTCCTCCATAAAATCATAAACCACTTATGTGGCCCTACCTAGGAACACAAAGTGGTTTACAATACTACATGTTGAACCTTTGTAAAACACAACAAACATACTTACTTTGGCTAAGCCATAGCTTTCTGTTCTCAGAATCTCTTCTAATCTCCATCCCAAGTATGTGTTTTGCTGCACCAAGATCTTTCATTTCAAATTTCACAAAGAGTAGAGATTTCAATTCTGCAATCAAACCTTTGCCTTTCCCAACAAATATTTCATCAATATATAAAGAAATTACTAGGAAATAATCACCATCAGATTTAAAATATACATAGTGATCAGATTTAGACTGCACAAATCCCAAACTCAACACATATGCATTGAACTTCTAGTACCACATCATAGGACTTTGTTTAAGGCCATACAAAAATTTCTATAACTTACAAACCAGCTTGCTTTTACCTTTAACCACGTAGTGCTCTAGTTGTTCCATATAATTTTATTCCTCCAAATAACCACAAAGGAATGCAGTTTTCACATCCATTTGTTCCACCTCTAGATCATAAGCTACTACAATAGATGATAAAAATTGAATGGATGTCATTTTAGCAACATGAGAAAAAATATCATCGTAATCAATACCCTCAGCCTGAGAGTATCCCTTCACAACCAACCATTCCTTATACTTTTCAACATTTCCATCTGAACCAATATTTTTCTTAAACACCCATTTACATCCAACAGGTTTCTGAGCTTTAGGAAATGGTACAAGGTCCCATGTATCATTCCTTTTAATGGATTCCATCTCTTCATCCATGACTATTTTACAAGACTCTACATCATTCATACCCAAAGCCTCTTGCACATACCTCAGTTCATCAACACTAGTACTCAAAGAAAATATACTCTTCCAATCATCAAGTGAATACCCATACCTTTGAGGTGGTTGCCTTTGCCTTGTAGACCTTTGAACAAGCTAATGTGGAGGTTCTTCCACTTCTTTCTCCCCTTCTTCATCTTCTCAAGATTCAGAGCTTGATGAGCTCTCCTCAACTTCTTGTCTATTTTGGGGTCTTGATTCAACTTCCTTAGGCGTACAAGGAAGTTGAACCACATCCTTTTTTGTTCAATTTATTTATATTATTCTGGTTGAAAATTAGAGAAGATTTAGTCTCTCTAAAAATTACACTTTTGGAATAAATTACCTTTAGTGCAACAGGATCCCAAAGCTTGTATCCTTTAACACCATATTTGTAACCAATAAAGATACATTTTACAGCCTTAGAATCCAATTTTTTTCTCTTCTCCTTAGGAACATGTGCATATGCCTCACAACCAAAAACTCTGAGATGTCTGAGTGAAGAATTTTTTGCCAACCATGCCTCCATTGGCGTTTTATCAGCAAGCACTGATGTAGGAGATATATTTATCAAATAACAAGTAGTGGAAGCAACTTCAACCCAAAATTTTTGTTCTAGATCAGCTCCACTCAACATGCTCCACTCAACCTTCTCCATCAACGTTCTATTCATTCTTTCTACAACTCCATTCTATTGCAGAGAATACAGAGTTGTCTTTTTTCTTTTAATCCTGTAATCTATACATAATCTATCAAAGTTTATAGAACAATACTCACCACCTTTTTCAGTTCTCAAAAATTTAATTTTCATTCCAGTATGAGTTTCTACCATAGCCTTGAACTCCATAAATGACTGAAAACTTCATATTTACTCTTTAAAAAATATACCCATGTTATCCTATTAAACTCATTAATGAAAGTAACATAATAAACTGATTTACCAATAGAAGAAACATCAACATGACCAAATACATCAGAATGAATCAGATCCAAGATACATGAAGACTTATGAGAAGATGAGTAAAATTAAACACGGTTCTCTTTCCCATAAATACAAAGTTCAAAAAAATCAAACTCTAGATTGCAATCATTCAACCCCTTAATGAGGTTCTTATTTTTTAGGGATTTTAAACCCTTCTCTCCAATGTGGCCAAACCTTTGGTTCCAATACATGGTCTTCTCTGTAGGAAACTTTGATTTGATAGACAGAGCACCTTTGTGTACCTAGAAGCCACGACCATCCGTAGAAGGGGAAACCATCACTTTTTTTCAGTGAAGTAGTTTATGGATTAATCTTATCAAAAGTGCTATTGCATTCAACTGTGCATGCATCAAGTTGGTACAATGTACTCAATCTACCTCCTCTAGCTATCACCACAACACCTCTCACCATTTTCACACTTTCTTCAGAAAAATGTACATGCACACCCGCATCTATTAGCTTGCTAACATATAATAAATTTCTTGCTAGTCCTGAGATATGCAAGATGTTGTCAAATCATTTAACTCTACCATCATAAAATTTCACATGAATACACCTTACCACCATCATAGTTTTCATACTTACTAAACTAGTTTTTGTTAGAAGTCATGTGGAAAGATGCACTTGGGTCTATCAACCATACATTATCACCTACACAAGTGGTCAAGGCTACAATAAAGGTATCTCCATCTTCCTTTCCATACTCAAAATTAGAATCTTGCTTCTTCTTTATAGTCCTTTCAAAAGTGTCCAAGTTTTCCGCAGTTCCACCATATTACCTTGGACTTACCAGGAGATTTTGATATCCCCTTACTTTTAGACTTAGAATGCCCACGTTGCTTCTCATAGTTTCCTTGTTCTTTTTGTCTTCCTCAAACACTCAAATCCTCTTTAGCGTTCAGAGAGCTTCCTTCTCATCTGTTCAGAGAGTAGAGAACCAACAACATCCTCCATATTAAAGATGACAAAAGTGCTCCCAATGGCCATAACTAGGCTATCCCATGAGTCTTACAATGAACACAACAAATTTTAGAACCCTTCTTCTTCATCCATCTTAACCCCAACTGAGGTCAACTGACTCACAAACATATTGAATGTTTCTAGATGCTTAGAAATTCATCCAGCTTCTTCCATTCTCAAGGAATATAACTTCTTCCTTAAGAAAATCTTATTTACTAGAGATTTGGCTTGGTATATCTCACCCAACATCTTCCAAAGATTCTTTGTAGTGGGTTCTTCATGGAAATTTATCAGGATTGAATCTACAAGACATATTCTAATGAGACCTTTAGCTTTTCTATCCATTACATCATATTTTGTAGCTAAAGCTAGATCCGTAGGCCTCTGGACATTTCCATCCACTACATCCCATAGATCCTAATCAATCAACAGATCTTCCATCTTCATCTTCCACATTTCAAATTTCATGCTAGAAAAATTCTCTACCTCAATCCTCCCATATGTGCTCCCCATTTGAAAAGATATTTGCAACAAGATCATAAAGTATCCTCTCCACAAGCTCCCACTCAAACCTTAATTAGATCAAAAAACCCAACAAACCAACAACTGAAACCAAAGGTGATCAAGATATGATACCACTTGTAAGGAAATTAGAGTAGCAAAAAAAATTTCCTATGGCAATCTTGAGAAGAGATATTATGCAAAATTTAAAACTGATCAAACATTTATAAAAAATTCCAACAACACATTCATAACAAGAAAATAAGCAATTAACACAAACACTAGATATATGTGGGGAAAACCCCACACTCCAAAGTCTACTCAATATATTTCAAATCCAAGAACAAGATTACATACACTTGTGGAGAAAGTCTTTTATAGGACTATAACCAGTAAACAACTCTGGAAGAGTTCTGGCACAATTTGACAACATAACGGTACCTACAAACTTAACACTACAAACTACTCCTCAAGCCTTCAATTTATAGACCTTTGGCCAAACAAGATACTATTAGTGGTGTTAGAACCAAAATTTTCATAAAAAATTCTAAGGGGTTTTACCCATTATTTTCGTACCTTTTTAGAAAAAGTCATTTCATACCCCCATCCATGATGTTAAAATACCTTTTACCACCATTGTTTACCCTTCATAGTGTTTACCATTTTATCACGGCCTTTTGCAAAGTAGCTCACGGTATCACGGTTAAGAACAGTCATTCAAATGGTTACCATGCAACCGTGGATGGTCAGAGAAGAGACCATGGTGGCTCGGTGGATAGAGGAAAGCAGGTGAAGTGGTGGTCGATAGGGGCTACCATGATACTATGGTCAGTCAATGAGGAGACTGTGGTGATGCGGTGATGCGGTGAACAAGGAGGTGACAGTGAGATAGCGACAAGACAGGTATGGCACAACCGCCACGGGTCGTAAAGGAGACCGTGGTAGTAAGGTGGGTGGTGAGTAGGCAGTGAAGCGATGGTTAGTGATAGTCACCGTGGTACCGCTAGAGGTAAAGGGAGAGAAGGTTGTGACGGTTAATACCGCAGTACCACTGGTAGTCTAAACTGAGACCGTGGTAGCGTGGTGGTCGGGAAGATGATAGTGGATGTAGCGGTCGAGATAGGTCACCAGAGTACCGCTGGCAGTTAAAAAATAGACCGTGGTAAGGTGCTTAATGGTGAAAGATGCAGTCAAAGTTGGACACCGTGTAGCCATGAGGAGAAAAATGATAGACCGCAATAGGGCGGTAAATGTAAAGGAAGCTACGGAGATAGGAAATATTAAAGGTGGGAAAAGTGTTATGATATAAAATAAAATGAAAACGTAGAGCTATGTTAAAATATTTAATTTGTTGATAATGCAACTTAACTAAATATTTTAATTTATGTCAATGAATTCAAACGGTTGTAACTAAATATTTTAATTTATGTCAATGAATTCAAACGGTTGTAAGAGGAAAGTGAAGGGTCACGACCCTTGGTATGTACAGTATAAATATTTCAAAAAATCTGTGAGAGAGGAGTGCAGTAGTTAGGAGTTAGAATAATTATATTTTGTAGAAGATGAGAACTGGGAAAATGGAAATAATCTACAAACTTTCTTGAAGCATATCAGTGGAGAAAATATTTTAACTGGTGAATTCTTTTTGGTGTTCAGTTGTTGTGTGTATTAATTCATATTCTTTATTTGGTTGTCTCTAACTTGTGATCTTTTTGTCATTTAAATCAGTGTATCATGTATATTTCTGATTTGTCAAAATTTATTCCCATTTTGTGTTATTTAATTGATTGGTGTCTGCAAGTCAGAATTAAATTCTTTAAATAAGTCATAGTGATTTAAGGATTTCCTTTGGATAGTTAAAGAAGAACCAGGTGAAGAAACATTCCGGCATAGTTTATGCAAGTCATAAATTTAGTGAAGTTTTAGGCCAGTCATTGAATTTTCAAAGTGCCTAGCAACTAGAGTTAAGCCAAAGAGGGAAACATATACAGTTTTTGATTTTTGACTCCATTGCCCATGTGGATAGAAGGCACTAATCTATCACAACCCAGATGATAAAATTCATAATAAACAACATATTCAAATTGTTTCTTTTATGTAGTAGGAGTAGTAGTCATGATTATATCTATTCACTTCCAAATTCCATTGTCAATAGATTGTTTGAGCAAGAAATATATTTTAAATCTGCATTATTCACGTAGGTGCACTCGCCCAGGTTTAGCAAAACTTGAAGAGCAGAAGGTTCAATTATGTTAATTGGCCTTGTATGTTGGCCAAAAATGTTGTGAGAGCTTGACAACCTCTTGTGGTTCAAACCTACGTTTTTGAGACCCAACAGTTTGGTGATTCTACTGGGGAACTATACTTAGGAAACTTTTTTCAGCCTATCCATTTATAGAATCAACAAAGTTTTACATTTTATTTGGAGATTCTTCTAGGGAAAACCAAATCAGTATCAAAATCTTTTTCATTTTCCTACTTTTGGGAAAAGTAGGTGGTGACTCTATTTCATTTTGATAAATAATGCATAGATATTATGGAACAGTAACACTTTGTCAATTGTCTTGTCAAGATGGCAGAAGAAGAGAGAAGGCAACAGTCAAAAAAGAGTTAAAAGAATTGGAACAACAAATACTGCAATGGAAACAAAAAACACTACAATTGAACCAATGGCTGCTGTAATTTGGAGTCAAGTGTGTTCCAAATACATCACCAAGCAGGCCATCATACAGTGAGAATGAATACACAAATGCCAGTAGATCTTGGGCACCACAAGTGCCACCTAAGAACTTCGACAATGAAGGTAATATGCTCTATTCATAGTAGAAAATTTATGCATCTCAGTCATCAGATCAAATGGATATTTATCCTGTTCTTCCTAGACAAAGATTTGTAAGCTATCAAAATCAGAAGCTTGAGGAAGAGGAGGATGAATATGCACATGCTCCAAGCCAAGACTCCATCACAGAATTAGAATGTAGAGTTTCACCCATAGATTCATTTTTTGACATAAAGAGATATAAGGGAGAAGATGTAAACTTTCTATACAACAAGATTATAGACATATGTATGCAATTACCTCCTCATTGTAGGCCTACAAGACCCACGTTTGTTGCATAGTTTCTAAGAGCATCGAAGCCTGAATTAGTTTATTGTTCAGAGTCATCAAAATAGTGTGCCTTTGATGTAGTGAATAAACTTATTGATTCCATACTTGGGACAAGGTATATGGATACTAGCAACCATAAAGCTAATAGTGATATCATGGATGATCAAACAATGCAACAAACAAAGGAAGCATGTGCTACTAGGATTTCTAATGACATTTTTTTCAGATTTGGAAGATGGTGATGATATGGAGGATCAATCATACATCTTGGATGAGGATTACAATGATCAATACCATGGTGAAATAATTAATTATGAAGAATAATTCATGGGAGGAAGTTCTTATGAGGGCCAAGAAGATGAAAATATAGCAAAAAATCTGGAAGAAACATGTTCACTCAGCAATGAGTAGGTATCAGATTTGTTAACTCTCGAATACCAGAATTGTGCATACAAGGATGATTCTACACTTTGGGGTCGAACCTACATTTTCTTTGAAAGTGAGAGTAATGTGTGTAATGATTCATTTGATTCCATGTGCATTTATCAGAATGATAAAGAAATATTTGAAGTTGATCAAGAATCCATTTATGTCCAAGAAGAGTTATGTGACTTGAACATTTTTTGTCTACAAGAGAAAGATGTTGGTTTGCATGTTATTGATGATGAGTGTTCAACATTTGTTGATTCAATTATGTGTAAGGATGACTGTATGGATCAAAAGTATGTGTTAATGCCAACTGGTGGTAGGGAAGAAATGGAAAGTATTTCTGATTCAATTGTTCCAGAAGATGTTGATGAAATAGATTTTTTAGATTTCCAAGAGAAGCATTCCGATTTTCAAATCCCAGCACAACTACATGATCATTTAGTAATATATGATAATGGGAAAACTTATGAAAGTTTCATTTAATCTGGATACATTTTGTGTGATGAAGGAGACAAAGGTTTATCATATGATGAACTGCAAAGTGGTATGAGTTAGGCTAAACAAAATAATTTCCTGAAGGTTTTCAATGACAATGCATGTAACAAGGTTGTTGGAATGGACAGTTTCAAAAAAAACCTGATGAGCTCAAATCAAAATAAAGTCTATGACAAAGGAAAGTGCAGGATTTTCTTTTGGGTGGCCTGGGGCCATCCTTTATGGTTTGAATTTTAAAATATAGAAGATGCAGAGGATTAAGGATTGTTAGTGCATGGACAATTCTTAAACAAACCTCTTTAAACATTCTTTTCCATGCACAATAGTTTTAGGAATTTTGGAAGGGTATGGGTTTTCTAGTACATGGACATTCTTAGAAGTTCCCTTATTAGAAACATTGTTTTCTTTCCATGTACATTAGTGTAAGGTCATCTTCCATTTTCCATCTCTTTTTCCCTCCATCTACTATTGCATTCATTTTTCACATCCTTTGTTGTCTTGGTCTACTTTCCCAGTGATATTATGGATTCTTGTAGTGATTTACGAAATCACTCATCCCTAATAGGAGCCACTGTTAGAACCAAAATTTTCATAAAAACTTCTAAGGGATTTTACCTGTTTGAAACCATTGAAACCATTATTTTCCTACCTTTTTATAAAAAATCATTTCATACCCCCATCCATGATGTTAAAATACCTTTTACTGCCATCGTTTAGCCTTCATAGCGTTTACCATTTTACCGCGACCTTTTTCAAAGTGGCTCATGGTATCACAGTTAAGAATAGTCATGCAAACGGTTACCATGCAACCATGGATGGTCAGAGAAGAGACCACGGTGGCATAGTGGACAGAGGCAAGTAGGTGAAGTTGCAGTGGACAAGGGCTATCGTGATACAAGTATATTTCTGATTTTTCAAAATGTATTCCCATTTTGTGTGATTTAATTGATTGGTGTCTGCAAGTCGGAATTAAATTCGTTCAATAAGTCACAGTGATTTAAGGATTTATTTTGGATAGTTAAAGAAGAACTAGGTGAAGAAACATTTTGGAACAGTTTATGCAAGTCATAAATTTAGTGAAGTTTTATGCCATTCATAGAATTTTCAAAGTGCCTAACAACTAGAGTTAAGTGAAAGAGGGAAACATATATAGTTTTTGATTTTTGACTCCATTGCCCATGTGTGTAACACCCCTCCATTTTTCTTTCTGGATTGGACAGTGTGTCCTTGTGTTGCTTTGATTTATATTTATGGATATTCAGATACTATATCTTGTGTTTGTATTTGATCGCCATTTATGGAGCGACGACCTATTTTATGTGATGTGATTTGATTTATCTGATGCTTTAGTTTACATGCTTTAATTGGTGTAAAGATGTTAGCTGGTATAACATGTAATTGCTTATGAGATTATTGGAATTATGATAGAAGTGTCAGTTTTGACGAGTGTATTGGTGAAGGGGATGGGTTCACATCACTTGCTTGTGAGTACCCTACGATTCTGTGACTCTTCTTCATGGTGTGTATTATATGCTATTTATATCATATGATGTTGGTTACTATGTTTTCAGGTTTGTAGGTACATGACATCGACTCCACCTAGTTTCACAAGTTTGAGCATGTCGATCCAACGGTTAAGTTGAACGGGAGATAGTAGCTAGGTAACTTGTGTCAAGTCTACACCCTAGCCATAGTGTGTCGTCAGTTGTGTGTGTCGAGTCATTGATTGCCTTGCTTTAATCTTATTTAATTCTGAATAGATTCTTGATTTGGAAATAGATATTTAGAATAAATTGCATTAAATCATGTTGATGGTTATTTAATTTAAATTATGCAATTTGGATACAAGTTATTATTTAAATTAATTGATTAAATTAAATTTATTTAATTAATTAAATTTAATGCAAGGGGTTGTATTTAGTTATTAAATAATTAAATTAATTAATTAAATGTGATGTTAAGAAAATTAAAAGAAAGAAAATAATTAAAATTTTGGAAGTTTATTTCAATTTGTGGGAATGAAATTAGAATTTGAAATTGAATTTTAAAAGGAAAGTTAGTTTTCAAAATGTTGGAGTTAATTTAATATTTTAATATTTTAAATTTTTAAGTTGCATGCAAATTAGATTTGGTTGTTGAAGATATTTTTAATTATGCCAGCATGTGTAAGTTTAATTAAATAGAAGAGTTTGTTGCAAATTCATTCACAGAGAGAATTTTTGGAGAGGGAAAGCTTCTTCAGATGTGAGAGGATATTTTTGGTAAAATTGCACAGAGGAGGGTTTGAAGAAAATTTTGGCTGTAGAATTGATTTGGAAAATTTTGTTGAAGTTTGGTTGTGCTTTTGGATTGTTTGCTTGCTTGGAATCACTCCACGGTTGAAGAGAAATTGTGAGATCTTTGGAGGAGGCTTTGCATCAAATTTCCTATTACCTGTAGCTTCTTGAATCAAGTTTTCTTCTGTGATTTTGTATTGTTCTTGGTGTGCTTTTTAAATTGTAGTGAAGAAAGATTTGTTGTTAAATCTATTTGGAAAAAGGAATTTGTGATTAGAAGAAAGAAAATAAATAAATAAATTTAAAGCTTTTGTTGGTTCTATGAAGTTTCTTCAGGGAAATTGTGAAAACCTCTCTAGAATTTAATTTATTTGAGGAAATGGATTGTTTTGTTATTTAAATCAAACCTAGAGGTTGAACAACACATTTGGACTATTTTAGAAACTTTAATCTCTATAGAAAACAAATTTATTTCGAAAAAACTCTATAAAAACTACGGTGAAGAAATCTAGAGGATTTAAAAACTTCTGATTTTAATTTTGATCCTTTTAGTTTTACTATTCATGAATTCGAGAAAATGGTTCAAACGAATTAGTTTTTTAGCCTCTGTGAAATTTGGATTTTCTAGAAAAGTTTTATAATTTCACCTCTAGGGGAATATTATCACTAAATTTCCCCAGTTTGTTTATTATGATTAATCCGTTTATATAAGAATTTATATATATATACAAAATATATATATATGCAATTTTTATTTTGATAAAATTTTGATTTAAAATGTAGAATCACCATTCGTACGGCTTCCGCAATGGAATTTTAGCATTTTTATTTATTAAAATCACAGATTTCACTATATAGGGTTTGTGAGATGTTTGGGTGAGGCATGGTAGGCGCTGCCTCCACAGCCGCCCCCATGAGGGGATGACTGTGGAGGGAGACCTCCACAGCCCTCTCCCCAACCTTCCTTTGGCATGGCCAATGCATGGAGAGGTCGGTGGGATAGCCACCCCTCCCCACAATCTTTGACGATGGCGGATACACATTCGTGCACCCCTCCCCACAACGCTATGAGGCCGGCGTATAATGCATGGCGTGTAAACTTGTTTCATTCGCCCTTCCCAAAATAAAGAAGCCTTGGGGTTTAACTGTGTATTGGGTAAACTGTGGGTGAAGTGAATTAAGCTCATTTCTTTATTAGGATTTTAGTAATTTATTATTATATATAAATAATATATATATAGTATATATATACATTGTATATGTAAGTGTATATTTTATGTATATATATTATTTTATATATAAGGTTTATAATTGATCTATAAAATGTTAAATGTACATTTAATGAATATGTATTATAAGAGTATATATATACATAATTTTATATGTTAATATATAATTGCGTATATCTTGTATATATATGAAATGTAGATTTGCTTTATTTAGTATAGTTTATTTCAAAATGGATGTATATTTATGAGCAATTGGAGAAAATCAATATAATTAGTTCAGATGGATTTATGTTGGTTTTAAAGTAAACATTGAATTTGATTTACTTATTAAATTAGTCTTTCTTTTCTCTATAAATGGAAAAATGCAATTAATTAGTTATTTAACTATTTCAAAGAGGCAATTAATTATTTTATTTATTAATTTCTATTAGAGCAATTAAATCATTGTGATTCGAATATGAAAGAGATATGGATTTAGTATATCCAAAATAGTAATGCCCTAATGATTTGTTTTTAGATTTATTTTCCTCGTATTTCGCAAAGGGTTGTGAGTTTAAAATTGTTTGAGATTCTCTATTTTGAAAATGGAAAAAGGGGTATATGAGTATTGAGTTAACCTTGTTATCGTGCTTTGAATTTGTCAATGTTACCTATTGCTTGAGGATGGATTTAGGAAATCCTATTATTAGATTTGAACTATGGCTTGAATGATGTTGTAACTCTGTCATCAAGTTTCATTGTGGGATATGGGATTAAGTGTTAGTCCAAAATTGTAAGTCTTCCAGAGAACCTTAGAGGATGAGGGTTGTCGATTCATTATGTCAACCAGTTGTTTTCTCCCTTGGGTTGTGCATGGTGTCCTTTCAGTATTTACCCGGTTTCCATGAATGGGGATGTTTTGTGCCTCCTGTGAAAGGAGTGGACTATGTGTTTGTTGTCTCCAAGATGTTTGGAGTGAGTTCTATTATTTTTTTCCTCCTTGAGTTGGAGTGGTTATGATGCCTAGGTTGCATGCACTTGTGATTCCCTTGGTGATTAGTTTGGTATGGTGTGTTCTCCATTAGAAGAGTGGCTTCTATTAGGCATCGGAGCCCAAAGAGGTAAACCGGGTAACCTTCAGAAGTGAGTTAATCAAGTGATAATTAAATTAATGTACTTAGATGATTAGGATGCCTTTCACACTAATCAAGATAATTTAGCCTCACTCATAGACACAAGGGCTCGTTTAAACTTGCGATGAGTGAGAAGGCCTGAAATGGCATGGTCATCTATCTTGTTCTTACGAGAGGTATTTGATGCCGCATGAGTGAGCATGAGGGTTGGGGTTCGGTTGAGGTCACCAGGATATCCAGAGCCTATGAAGAATGCCCAAAGGAGATCTCATGACTAACTATGCGATGACACTTTTTCTAGGACAACAGTTGGTATTTTTTTTATATGTATGGTTCTGTGAACATACTTGATCTATTTTATGTCTGGAAGAAATGTGACCTATGTCAGTGATGTGAGAGTTGTTCTTGTGTTGAGAATTTATTTGATTATGTCAGTATGAGTCTGCCTATGGTTAGAGGTTGTAGATCTTTGTCCATGTTATATTGTTATTATCTCCTAGCATGGGGGGTGGGCCTTCGGGTACCACTTGGTTGGGTGGATCATGCACCATACACCATTGGGTCCCCATTGATCTTTAGTACTTGGTGGCGAGACATCCAGATGGACTGCTCGTGGTTCTTGTGTTTTATTCTAGCATTGTAATATTTCAATTTGTAATAAGTTATTTTAGCCCTCTTGTATTTACGAGGTGAAATTATGTTATTGTAACACTTATGTACTATTGCCTTATTCTAGGAATGAGTGATGTAACTATTGGATTAAGTTGATGATTATGAAATTGTATCTTGGATGTTTATCTTATTATGTTATGTGGTATCCTTATGTTGTATGATGTTTATTTCATAAAGTATATAATGCTATGGTTATATGTAATACGTATGTGTGGGTTTAAGTAATCCCAACCTTGTAGCCTTAAAGGTTGTTTTTATTAGTAAGTGAATGTGTATGTTAATTACACTTAAAAAAAAAATTGGTTCGCTTAAGTCGTTAATTACAACTTCCTTTAGGGTTACTTGGCAGGGCATTACAATGTGGATAGAAGGCATTGATCTATCACAACCCAAATGATAAAATTCATAATAAACAACATATTCAAATTATTTCTTTTATGCAGTAGGAGTAGTAGTCATGATTTTATCTATTCACTTCCAACTGTCATTGTGAATAGATTGTTTGAGCAGGAAATATATTTTAAATCTGCATTATTCACATAGGTGCACCCACCTAGGTTTAGCAGAGCCTGAAGAGCAAAAGGTTCAATTATGTTAATTGGCCTTGTACGTTGGCCAAAATTTTTGTGAGATCTTGGCAACCTCTCATGGTTCAAACATCCATTTTTGAGACCCAACAAGTGGTTTACAAAACAATCTGCAAAACCTTTTATGAGGTGCATTGCCCAAAAATGAAAGATTTCAGTCTAAAATTAGGCTCTCATGTCCACAATATTCTCCCTGATTTTTGACCCTCAAAGATGTCATAAAATCTATCATAATATCTCTAAAATTAACCCTTCCATGATATGCTACCATATGGGCATCTTTTGACAACAAATATTTCTATTTTCAAAGCATCGACAATGCATAACAATTGTAGGGAAATCTTAAATGAAAACAAATCAAATCTTTGAAAGTAGCAAGGTTGAGACACCTCATTTCGAACATATATGTGTGTATCTATATGTATTGAATATGTATATTTAAAAGTAATAATTAAATATCCAATGAGTTTATTTATATATAAATTCAAATTTATATGATTATAATATATTAACTTGAACCCTACATTTCAAAGTAACAACAAAATTGTATATATATGTGTGCTTATTATTATATTTTTTTTAATCAACATTCTCATCAAACAATGGAAAAATCCTTATTGCAATTTTTTTTATTAATTAAATGGATTAGATAGTAACCATATATAATTTAATATATATCAATAAGTCAAGTTTCACCTTTTGATTATGGTATAGACTAGGTGTACACGATGTCCACAATGGATTTGTAGAAGTTTATTATTGAAATAACAAACTTGACAAATTGTGCATGCACCTTGCAAGACCAAAAATTTCACTTGCTAGAACTTGCCAAAAAAAAATAAAAATATCCTATCCATGCCTAATGGAGGTAAATTTATTTTCTATATTTTTTTTGGTTTAAACATAGAAAAGAAAGAATATTATATTATTATTCTACTTAAATTGATTTCATATTTTTTTGTTGAAACATAGGAAAGAAAGAATATTTATTTATTATTCTAATTTTTTTCTATACTTGTCATTATTGCACAATTTTCATGTTTGCCTCCCAAAGAAAGGATATTAAAATGGCTACTACTACTAAATTCTACAAAATTTCTTAGCAAATTGATGTGGTTTGCATGTTCATCTCTCATATCTTTCATTGATATAAGAGGGCCAAGAAATACATATAGGAAAATATATGTTGATGTATATATCTAGTCTTCTCAACAATATCTACCATTTCATTATTATGATTAAGGTTTACCTATAGTAATTTATTTGAGCTAGAAACTAGCACATATATATTATTTTTATTAATATATATAAAAACATTGAGAGATATCCTTTTTGAGGCATCTATTGCATTTTTATGTGACTAATTGATTAAAAAATAGATGCTTCGAGAAGGATATCTCTCGACATTTTTATGTATATTAATAAAATAATATATATATGCTAGTAGCAGTCACATCGAAACATGGAAGAGAAAATTATTAGGGTTAGGGTTAGGGTTTGTATTAGGGTTAGGATTATGTTTAGGATTAGGGTTAGGGTTATCATTAGGGTTAGAGTTAGGGTTAGGGTTTGGGTTTGGGTTTGGGTTATGGTTAGGGTTAGGGTTAACATTAGGATTAGTGTTAGGGTTAGAGTTAGGGGTAGGGTTAGGGTTAGAGTTAGTGATGAATTTAAGATTATGGTTAATGATAAGGTTAGGGTTAGAAATAAAATTATGGTTAAGGAATAAGGATACCATTAGGATTGGGATTAGGGTTAGGCTTATATATTTGGTATAGGGTTAGCATTATTATTAGGATTAGAACTAGGGTTAGGTTAAGGGTTATGGATGAAGGTTATAGTTATTATTAATTTAAGAGAGAATAACAGGGTTAAGGTTGTGATTAATTTTATTATTAGGGTTAGGGCTAGAAATAGAATTATGGCTAAGGAATAAGGATACCATTAGGATTGGGATTAGGGTTAGGCTTATAGATTTTGGTTAGGGTTAGCATTATTATTAGAATTAGTGTTAGGGTTAGGTTGAGGGTTATGAATGAAAGTTACAATTATTATTAATTTAAGAGAAAATAATAGGGTTAGGGTTGTGATTAATTTTATTATTGGGAATATGGTTAGGGTCAGATTTAGAGATAGAATTGCTATGATGGTTGGAGTTAGTATTAGGATTATGATTAGGATTGGAGATAAAATCAGGATCAAGGGTAGGGTTAGGGTAAGTGTTAGGTTTAGAGATAGTAATAGGGTTAGGTTGGGGTAAACGTTACTATTGGGGTTAGGGTTGGGGTTGGGGTTATAGATTAGTGCTAGGTTTAGCATTAGTATTGGAATTATCATTATGATTAGGTTTATTGTTACAGATGAGGGGTAGGGTTAGGATTGGGGTTAGCACCTATAAAATGTATTAGGTTTAGAAATAAGGTGAGGGTAAGGATTAGGGTTAAATTTAGGGTTAGAGATTAAGATTGGGGTTAAAATTAGAGATATGGTTATGGTTAGGGTTAGGGTTAGGACTAGAGATAAAATTAGGATGAAGGGTATTGTTAGGGTTATGGTTAGGGTTATATATAGAATTGGTATTAGGATTGGGGTTAACATTAGGGTTAGGATTAGGGTTAAAGATTAGGGTTAGGTTTATGGTTTTAGATTAAGGTTATGATTAGACTTAGAATAAAAATTTGGGATGGGGTTATCATCACAATTATGATTAGGGTTAGGATTAATGAAATAATTAATAATTTTATTTGAGCTAGAAAATACACCCTCCAAGTAACAATGGTATACACATTCTAGATGTGGCATTTTATATGTTTCAACCCTAAAAATTGTAAATCAATCCACATGTTTATAAGTTTACAAGAAAAACAAAACAAGAAAAAAAACACAATTATACTGGTTATTAGTTTCCTTCTCCTTTTCTTCCCTTTTATTATTCCATGCCTTTATAAGGTGGGGAACTAATGTTATCACCTCAATCTTGTATATTAAAATTGTGCTTTGGGAATGGAAGCAGAAAATAAAGCTAAAGTATGGCTTATGTTCAAGAAAATATTTAGAAAAAGGAAATTGTGTTCGTTGTTTTTGCAATTTTTTGATTGGCGGGAGTAATTTTCCTCATGGTTTTGGCATTTTGTAAATATTTTTAATAATTATTATTATTGTAGGGAGCTTCGCTATTGGAAATATTTCATGATTTTGTTTGTATAGTCATGTCTTGCAATGGAATCTTCATGGGGACGCATGGAATTTTGAGAAGTACATTTGCATTTACTATTTGTGTCTTCTCATTTATTATGAGTAGGCTAAAGGCAAACCATCATTAGTGTGTTATGGTGTGAAGGTTTAATGTTATCGATTGAATTGTTCTCTATGTTGTTTGTTCATTGGGTCAGGTTGTTTGATGAGGCTAAAGGGTTTTCATCTACGGTGTTGGAAGTCAGAAAGGTGGAATTTGCAAGTTAGTCTATCTTTTACGCTTTTATTTTTTTTGTTTCTCTTTTGTTTTGGTTGGATTGTTCGATGAGGGTGAAATCAGTGCCTTTTGGGAGGGTTTATTTGTATGATTTTGTAATACCCCTCCGTTTTGCTTCTACTTTCATGTTGCTTATGCTTTGCTTGGTTTACAGCTACTGTGATACTGGACATATTTTATTATGATATTTTGATCGCTACTCTTGAGCGACAAACTATTACTATGTGATGTGATTATCTGATTTGATTTTACATGCTTTGATGAATGAATGTTAATAGTAGAATTATCATGTGAATATTTATGAAACTATTGATATGACGTTAGTGTCAGTCTTTGATGAGTGTATTGGTGAAGGAGACGGGTTCGCATCACTCGCTTGCGAGCGCCCTGCGATTCCGAGATTTCTTCTTCACGGTGTGAATTATATACTGCATATATTATGTTGATTATTGGAGTACAGGTTGCAGGTACTAACATCGACTCCACCTGGCTCCACAGGTTTGAGCGTGTCGATCCAACGGTTAAGTTGAATGGGAGATAGTAGCTTGGTAACATGTGTCAGGTCTACACCCTAGCCTTAATGTGTCGTCCGTTCTGATGTTTGAGTCATGTTGTATCCTATTGGATGTTATGTTATGTTTTGAAATGTGTTGAACCTTTAAATAGTTCTTTTGAAAATTGCATTGGCTGGAAGAAATGTTTATTTTATAGTATATTAATGTTATGCTTATTGGTTAATTTTAAAATGATTATTGAAATTAAACTTAAATTAATTAATTAATTAAATTTAAATCTCAAGGATTAAATTTAATTATTAAATAATTTTAAGTAAGTTAATTAAAGTTAAATTATTTATTTAATTAAATTTAAATCTCAAGGGATTGGATTTAATTATTAGATAATTTAATAATAATTAAGGAAGTGTATTTGATTATTATATTAAATTAAATCAAAAAGGGAATTATGTGAAATTGAAATTTTAATTAAAAGTCAAAGTTAGGGCCTTTCAATAAAAGGGAAATGAAATTAACTTGTAAATTCAATTTTTGCATTTGAAAGTGAATTAGGGTTACTTTAGGTTATTTTGGAATTGTTGTTTTATAAGTTTAGGGTAGAAAAATTTGGGGATTCTTCTTGCTTCATTTTTTTGACAGGCAGGAAATTTGTTGGAGAAATTTTGATGAAAGTTTAGGAAATTATTTTCTGGTTGAGGAATTAAATTGAAAGGAGAGAAAAAATTCTGTGAAGAAGGTGGAGCTATTGGATAGAAGCTTGCTGGAAATTCTTGGCATTGTGGGAAAAGAATTGTGAAGAGCTCAAAGGAAAGTCTGCATCAATAAACTTGGTGGCTGCAAATAACCAGGTTTTCCTTTTTATTTTCTTGTTTTATTGTTCCTAGTTTAACCTATTTTGTTTAAATGAGAAGAAATTTGCAAATGGGGGATTTTTTCTTGAAAACCTAGGTTAAACTCCAATAGTTTGTTATTCAGATTTATTTGTTTTGAAATGCAAACCCTTTAAAAAAAAAAATGGTGGAAGAGAAAACCAGGTCATTGTATCAATCTTCTTGTGTTTAGAAATTTTGAAAACACAAAGGAAAAGGAATGGTTTCATTTGTTATTCTGAATTTAATCTTTGTTTGGCAAGGTTTCAATGGTTGCAAAAAAAATTATTTTCTGGTTGTTTATATATTATTTCTTCGATTTCACTAGTAATGAAAATTCTGGAAAAAAATTATACATATGATAATATACATTGCATATACCATATTCTGGATATGATATATGCAATTTATATTAATCATACATATAAATTTTTTATTGTTAAACTGTATTATGCTTTTTTGTTTGGCCGCGTATGGCCTGAATGTATCGTACCTGCGTACGAAATTCTTTCCATCCGAAATTTGTTATTTAAAATTTTTTTTTATTGTTTTGTGGGGGGCTTGGCCCCCACCTTTTTGTATATGGGCGCAGTGGGTACGCGCAGTGCCCACTGGGCAGTGCGCCACCCGTACGGGGGACGCACTGTCCAATGGGACTGTGGCCCCCACAACCCCCGACCGCTGTACGTAAGTACAGTCGGCGCAGGGTACGCCGACTGCGGGTGGACCGTAGACTGTGTACTGTGGACGGTGACAGCACTGTCACATCCGCGTTTAAGCTGGATTTTGTTTTGGTTTTTAAATTTTTATTTATGTGTTTTATTTTATATTTGTTTTTTTTAAATTTCGTTTTAACTTTTATTTTATTTAATTTCGTTTTTATTTTATTTTATTTTATTTTGTTTAATATTTTTTTATATATATGTATAATATTTAATTTATTTGTATATATATAATATATGTATTTTTTTATCATATTATATATGAATATATATGTATAATATTTAATATGCATATAGTTATGTATAGAATTTAATTAATATTATATATAGGATATATGAATTTTTAATTAAAGATTATTCTTGTATAATCGATTTATTGGATCAAGATGAAATAGTGATTTTAATAGTGCATATTACTATGAGGTGTTTTTTCTTGTAATTGTGTGTATTTTATACCTAGCTAAACATGAGAGCATTCAGCTACTTAGACATTTAACTATAGTCGAACTCATTAATGCTCAGGATTTGATTTAGTTGGAGAGATTACACTTTTAATAAAATTTTGATTGGTTGATATAAAGCCTTGAATGAATCATTTTACTTCGTTGAGAAGAGCATTAGATTAGGAATATGGTTTTAGAATAACCAAATGTAGTATTTCCTTTTCCAATGCATGAGTTCATTGATGTACCCTTTTACTGAATAATTTGTAAATGATTGTTGAGAAGTTGAGTTGTGAAGTCTTCCAGTTAAACGTGGGTCATTCCCTTGTTAAAATAATGTTTTTGATTTCCTTGGGTAATGTTACATTTATCTTGTGTCCTCCTAGTATTGGAGTAGAATTCTTTGTGTTGCCTCCTAGGATTGGAGAGAGTTTTATTGGTTCAATTCTGTAACACATGAGTAACCCTTGGAGTTAGTTTTCGTAGTGTGTTATCCAATTAGAAGAGTGGCTTTTGTTAGGGGCCGGAGCCCAAAGAGGTAAACTGGGAAACCTTCAGAAGTGATTTTTTACAACTGAAAACTAAAGTAAATATACTTAGCATATTAGAATGTAGTTCACATTAACCAAGATAAGTTAACCTCACTCACGGGCACAAGGGTTTGTTTAGACTTGGGGTGGGTGAGAAGGCCTGGAAAGGCAAGATCACTATCTCGTCCCTATGAGAGATAGATGATTCCGCTTGAGTTAGTATGAGTGCCGGGATTCGGTTGAGGCCACCAGGATTTTCGGAGCCTATGAAGAATGCCCAAAGGATATCTCATGACAAACCTTGCGATGACACTCTATCTAGGATAACACCGTGTTTTATGTTGTGCGTATGTTTTCTTAGCACACTTGATTATATTATCTTATCTGGAAGCAATGTAACCATGATTAGTGTTTGAATTTTGTGCATTTATGTAGTTGAGTCAGTTGGTATCTGTATGAGTCTGCCTTTGGTTTGAGGTGGTAGTTTTCTCATCCATGTTGCTTGGTTACTATCTCCTAGCATGGGGGTTGGTCCTTTGGGTACCACATGGTTGGGTGGAACATGCACCATAACCATTGGGTCCCCTTGATCTTCAGTACTTGGTGGCAAGCCTTCTTGTTGGACATCTCTCTTTGCTTACTTTAGGATTCTTGTACTTTGTATCTCATGATGTAATGATATTGTTTACCCCTCTTGTGTATGAGGTGGATCTTGTAATATTCAGACTTATGTATTTGTACTCATTCTGGGAATGAGGATTGTAATAAACCTTGGTAACTGATTTATATAAATGAATGCTTAATCTTTATCTTGTACTTTCCTTTGATGTAAAATGTTATTACTTGTATATTTACTTTCAATTGAATTTTAATTGATGTAATGTAAATGGGGTTTTAAGTAATCTCAGTTATGTAACCCTAGGGGAGGTTGTCAATTTTAAGTTGAACATGTGGGTTTAATTCACTTCTTTTACTTCTTTTAAAAAAAAATTTAGTACGCTTGTTTAGTGAATTGAAACTTCCTCTAGGGTTGTGGCGGGCATTACAATTTTGATATTGAAGAACGAAACATTTGTAAGTTCCTACATGGTTTACAGTGTCATTTTATAGTTTTTTGCATTTATGCATTTTATGGTTAATTTTTAGTGTGTGCACTCATGGATTGCAATTGCACTTGAACTTATTAGATGAAAATGAAAATTAGTTGTAAGTGAATGGAAAAAGTCTAGGTATAAAATCATTAAGCCTTTCTTTGTTGAAATAGTTTATATCTCTTGTATGGGGAGCAAAAAAATGAAGCCTTTGTAAGCTTGTATGTCTTCTATAGTCTCATTTTATAGTGGTTTACATATTTGCATTTTATGGGTGAATGTGTATTGTTAGTTATTTGGATTTTGTGTGTTTATATCTATTCTTCACTATTCTTTATGCGTTAGTGTATGTTGCTGAGTTAAATAGTTAGTTGCATTTCAATCTCTCTGATGAAGATGAGAATAGTTCGTATTTTAAATAGTTTTTGGTTTTGAAGTTCTAATTCTATTGAGGAATATATTATTTGTGTTGTTTTTCCATTTTCTCAGGTTGTGTTTGTGAGTCTAGGTATGGGTTAGCCTTTCTTGTTTGGTACTTTGCAATCGTCAGCTACTTTTATGGCTTTTTATCTGTTGTCGACTTAATAATGTGGGTTTCTTTGCTATCCATGATAAAGAATTGAAATAGCTAGTTGTAGTTCAATTTATTGGGTGAAAATTGGAATTTTTTGTATTTGAAGTATTTCTTGGGGTTGAGGTTTAAATTCTATGGGGCAAAGTGTTATTTGCATTGTTTTCACATTTGTTGACATTGTTTGTGTGGGTTTATTTATGGGTTGGTCTTTCTTGTTGAGTGAATGATTTAGCATGATAGTGTGTTTTTCATGATTAAGAATGAAATTAGTATTTCCTCGACATGCATGCATTGTAACTACACTTGAATTTATTTGACAAAAATAAAAATTAGGTCCAAGTTATTAGAATATGTGTGGGTGTAAAATGATTAAGCTAGCATTTGTTGAGAGGATCTATGTATATTATATTGGGAGTGAGAGACGAGGTGTTTGTAAGCTTGTATGTCTTTTACAACATCATTTTGTAGTATTTTACATCTTTGTATTTTATGGGTTAATGTCTATTGTTTGTTGTTTTCATTTTCTCAATGCATGCATTGCATTGCACTTGTGGTTGAATATATTAAATAGTAATGAAAGTTAGGTCTAAGCAATTAGAATATATTTGGGTGTAAAATCATCAAATCTATATCTATTGAAACAAGGCATTTGTAAGTTGGCATGTCTTTTACACTCTCGTTTTATACTACTTTACATGTTTTCATTTTAGGGGTTAAAGTGTATTTATTGTTGTTTGCATTTTGTGTGTTAATGTCTATTCTTCATTATCATTAATTGGTTATATAGTTAGTGTCTATTGTTGAGTTAAATACTTAAAACCTTAACTCATTAATGTAGATTTCTTTTGTAATACCCCTCCATTTTGTCCTTTTTATCAAACAATGTTCTATTTTGTTATGTGGTATTTTCTATTAGTACCTTGACTATGGTACTCAGCTGCTATTTGATCGCTATCTATAAACTGACATTAATGTTATATTTTGATGTGATGGTATTTTATTATGATGTTATCATTATGGTTGTTCTGGATTAGCATTATGGATGTTTGAATCAATGATTTTTTATGCTTTGGATGAGCATTGGCATCAACATCGAGGTGATGAGTTTCATGCCTTGCGCTAGATGGCCTTAGCTATTGAGTAATATGCGCGATGCTTTTATGAGCTCAAACAGTATGTCGGGATTGGTGACGATGAGAGTATGTTGGTGCACCATTTTGTCAGAGGCTTAAATGTTCGTCTTAGTAGTGGTGTGAGGGTTTTCAAACCCAAGACCATGGATATGGCAGTGGAGAAAGCACATCTTGTTGAGGAGAATCTGACCATGGCACTAGGAGGTCACGTGGGCGCACAGATTGGTAGCAACTCAGTAGCAGGATCTAGTGCTTGAGGAGGGTAGCCTCAGGGAGGTGCACCTTCTCGATCTCAATAGGGACCATTTCAAAGTGGTCAGTAGTAGGAGAGTGCACTTGGGAAGCATAGGGACTCTCAGTTGTGTCAGGATGATGGTGGTTCTTCACTTAGGAGGAACCAGAACTGGTGGCACAATAAGCGCAATCGACAGGAGCAGCCAGCCAAGAGTTCATAGTCTATGGCTGAATGGGGTTGTGTGCAATAGTCTACTACACCTATAGGAGATAAAGGGTTTGGTCGTAACACGGGGTGTTACTTTTGCAGCCAACAGGGCCACCTTGCTAGGAACTATCTACATTGGAACACTACTAGATTTGTTCAGGGCCCAACAATTTTAGAGCTGATAGTAGGGAATGCAGGTAGATCTCATTGAGCTTATGTTGCGGTTGATGACCGTTAGCCAAGGTATCAGGGAGCTATCGTTGAGACTTCTGGAGTTGGTCGTCCAATGCAGTATGCTTGTTTGCAAGGGTCGAGATTTTGATTTGTATGTAGTTTGTATGAGGGAGTTATATCCCTACTGGTTTGCAGGCTTCCAAGAGTAAGCCTAACCCTAGGGGGGGAGGATGTAATACCCCTCCAATTTTTCCTTTTGATCGAACAATTTTCTGTTTTGTTATGTGGTATTTTTTGTTAGTACCTTGACTATGGTACTCAGCTGCTATTTGATCACTATCTATAAAGCGACGTTAATGTTATATTTTGATGTGATGGTATTTTATTATGATGTTATCATTATGGCATGTTATAGATTAGCATTACGGATGTTTGAATCAATGATTTTTTATGCTTTGGATTATACTAGTATGTTAGATTTGTTAGTTAGTTACACTGTATTGGTGAAGGGGATGGTATCACATCACTCGCTTGTGAACACCCTATGATTCTGAGATTTCTTCTTCATGGTGTGCCTTATTTATGACATATTTATGCATGTGTATATACTCTGTGTTTGCAGGTTGACAAGTACAAGACATCGACTCCACCTAGTCTCACAGGTTTGAGCATGTCCATTGCCCAATGGTATTCGATTGGGAGATAGTAGCTAGGCTTTCCATTGCAGGTCTTCACCCTAGTCATAGTGTGTCATCAGGTGTTAGTCGGGTTAAGTTGCTTTAATGTTGTTCATATGGCCTTGATTTTAGTTTAAAATTGCAAGTTAGAAAAATGTTAAAATATATGCTTTTATAGTTAAATTGTCGATTAACTTTATCTAGTTTATGTTGAAATGTGATTTAATTTGTAATTAATTTAATTTATTAATAAATAATTAAATCTTGGATTAGATTTAGTTTATTGATAATTAAATTAATTGTCTTGAAATAAATTAAGTTTTCCATTTTGGAGTTAATAAATTTTTTTGTGTGAAGTTGAGAAAATTAAAAGGGTGAGAATTAAAAAAATAAAAGAAAAATGAATTAAATTGCATTTGTAGAAGTTTGAATTCAAAAATTGAAAGAGGAAGATATTTGCTATTCTGTTTTCAGAAATTAATGAGGATGGTTGCATAATATTTGTTGGAAATTTTCTTTATTATTTGAAAATCCTTCACAAGTTTTTTCTCAACATGTATGAATTTTGGGAATTTAGAGAGAGGAAGAATTTTTCAATTTTGTGGGTTTTGGATTTAAGTTGTGAAAATTCATGGAGCTGAAGTTGGAAGCAAGGTTGGAAGCTGAGCACCATCTGGGTCTCCTCACAAACTCAAGGAAAATAGGTTCATGTCTTAAAATGAGTTGCTTTTTAAATTTTAATTGTATGTGATGTTGAAAATCATGTTTAAAAGCTTTTGAATCTATTGTTTGATGGCAAAATAAACTAGTTGGTTTCATGTTCTCCAAATTTGAAAGAAAACCTCTCTTGGAAATAGGTTGCTTCAAGAAAATAGAATGAATTTTGGTTATAAATTATTTTCTTTCAGTTTTATTTCCTCAATTAGTTTGCAAATCTCATTGATTAAATGTGAATCTATATATATACATATGCTTATATGTATATATATAAATCTGGTAATATATATATATATGTTTTTTTTAAAATTTGTTTTCCCATGGCAGGGTTATGCAGCCAAATTTTTTTGGGAAATTTTTTTCATTCCCAAGCCCAAGTCACGGACCTAAAATCCGTTGGTTTTTTTTTATCAGAGAAAAAAAATATATATCAATAAAAAAATTAGGGGAGGTCGCTGGGGCTCACCTCCCCACCGCGCCCCCATGGGAGGCGCATGGGGAGGGAGCCGAGCCCAATGTGATCCCCCAACCACCACCACGGTGGTCGGTTGTGTTTACACAGCCGCCCACTATATGGGCTCGACTGTGTTTACACAACCACCCACTGTGTGGTCAACTGTGTATGCACAACAACCCTTTGATAGGCGCACGGCACAAGAAAATTTTGGCGGTGTTTTTTTTTTAAAGCAAAAAAAAGTAAAATTTGTTTATTCCAATTTATTATTATTATTATATTTTATAATAATAAAATATGTTTATTTAAATATTTTATTATTATATTTTATGATAATAATAAAATATGTTTAATATTAATATTTAATTTTATTATTATATTTTATAATAATAAAATATGTTATATTGTTATTTTATTATTATATTTTATAATTTTAAAATATTAATATTTAATATTGCACAATTTCACCTCATGTAATTAAATGGGTATGTATATATATTTTTATATATACATGTATTTAAATTATGTTTTTCCTTGTGGCATGATTTAAATCAGATTGAACAAATTTAAATGTGATGACTTTAATTATATCATTGTTTCCTTTTAAAATGTTATTTCAAAGGAGGTTTAGTTTTGAATTTTAAATGACTATTTTAAACTGAAGAAACAATATTTATTTTTAAAGCAATGTATTTTTCCTTGTGGAAATTAACTGGTTAATTTATCATTATTTAAATGCAAGTAGGGAAATTAGATTATTAGTGTTAATTTCTCTTTTTTTTGAAAAGATGTATTTAATTTAATTTATTTAATGTGACAAATTGTTGAACGATAATGAGGAAATGGATTTAGTGAATCCAAAGCAGATTTAATTCTCGTCTTGATTTTGAACTGTTCTTGTTATCATTTTGGGAAATTTGGGTCATAGCATTGGACAAGTCTTCTAGTTGGGTTTTCTATTTCGTGGGTTGTCAGTTTGTTATGTCAACCTGTTTTGAATCCCTTGGGTAGTGCATGTTTCGTATCAATTAATTACCCGGTTTCCATGAATGGGGATGTTTTGTGCCTCCTTGGATTAGGAGTGGATTATGTGAGTTGTGCCTCCTTGTAAGGAGTGGCTTTGTTATCTTGTTACCTCTAGTGTTTGGAGAGGGGCTTTACTTATGTTGCCTCGTGAGAAAGGAGTGGTCGTGATATCTTGTTTGTTTGCACTTTGTTACCCTTGGTGATTAGATGGTGTGTATGTTGTCAAGTAGATGAGTGGCTTCTGTTAGGGGCCAGAGCCCGTAAGAGGTAAGATTGGGTAACCTTCGGAAGTAGTTTAATTAAATGAAAACTAAAGCAATGTAATTAGAGGTTAGGTGGTACTTCACACTAATCAAGATAAGTTCTAGCCTCACTCATATTCACAAGTGCTTGTTTAGACTTGGGATGGGTGGGAAGGCCTGGAATGGCAAGGTTATCTATCTGGTCTTTATGATAGGTATATGATCCTGCATTAGTAAGTATGAGGGCTGGGGATTGGTTGAGGCCACTAGGATAGCCGGAGCCTAAGAAAATCCACAATGGGTAACTCATGATGAGTTATCTAATGACACTCTGTCTAAGACAACAGTTGGTATTTGACTTTGTGTGTATGGTTCTCGTAACATAGTTGATCTGCTTTATATCTGGAAGCAAGCTGACCATGTTAGAGTTGTACTTGTGTGGTACATGTATTTGGTTGTGTCAGTTGGATCAATTATGTGTTAGCATGTGTCTAGAGCTAGATGGACTTGGCTAGGATTCCTTGCTACTATCTCCTAGCATGGGGAGTGGGCCTTTGAGTACCACTTGGTTGGGTGCCATGCACCTTTCCATTGGGCTTTCTTCATGTTCATGTAGACGAAATTTCCAGTTGGAGAGTTCGTGGGATTCAGTTTCAGTTCTTGCTTTGTTCATTTCTATTGATCTTGTGATTTATTACCCCTCATTTGTTATTGAGGTGGAAGTTGTAATCGTAACCTTATTTATTTGACTTGCCTCATTCAGGGAATAAGAGATGTAATCTTATTGTTTAAATATAGATAAATGCAATTGAAAGTTATCTCTTATGCTTGATGTAATTATCTTAAGTGGAATGCATGTGTTTTATTTCTTAATTAAATAATTGACATGGTTTAAATTCACTTTTTTGTTGAGTTTCTATATAACCTTTGTCTTGTAACCTTAGAGGTTGTTGCCATTAGATAGTGAACTTGCTTATTAATTGTACTTAAACATAAAAAAATTAGTCTGTTTAAATAGTTGTTTGCAACTTCCTCTAGGGTTGTGTGGCGGGGCGTTACATCTTTTGTTGTCATGATTGAATTCTTTCAAGATGCATAGATTTTACTGTCATCAATCAATCTATTAAAAAAGGCTGCATTTTGTAAATTATTCTACCTTTTACAACAGATGTGGACTTGATGCTCACCATAAAATTTGTCAACAAAAAATGTGTTTGAAAGTCAAATTTAATTTAAAATAAATTTTTAGTGACAAAATATAGTGCTTTGGAGGGGAAATTATTATTTTTTTCAAAAAAATTACATTTGCAAAAAAAATTAAGTTAAGCATTACATTTATGTTTGGAATGCTAATACTAAATATGTGAATGTTGTGTTTGTGAAAAAAATTAATGCAACTTTTCTAAACACTTAATGTTTTCTTTTAGAAATATATTAGTTTGCAAATAGAATCTAACTTTCTAATAATTCTATTTCTTTTTAATTTAAAGTAATCTAATACACTCAATTACTGAGAAGATTTGGAAATTCACTGTTGGAAATATAATTTTACTATTATCATTTTATTTATAAGACATGGTTGAAAAGTAGATATAGATTTAGGTAGTTGTAATAATATATGTATGTGTATGTATATATAATGATACATATATATATAGTATGTATATGTATATGCAGTGTACTTGCTTACACATATATATAGATGTATATATAGGCATATACATACATATATATATATAGATACACAAATATGTATGCATATTTGCATGCATATGTACACATGAAGAGTTCATTTATGGAAAGTATAAATATATGACTATATGCATTATATGTAAATATATCAAGACATACATATATGTCTACATACATACATACATACATATATATATAATTTATGCATACACACATATATATGTATAAACATCTACATAGTAAAAATATAAATATATATATATATATATATGTATATACATTTATATATACATATGTACATGTATGTAGCTATATGTGTGTAGAGTTATATATGTGCATATGCACATACATATAGACACATATATACATGTATGTTTACATAGCTTTATATATACATATCTACACATACATATATATGTATGTATCATTTTTTAGTTTCTTACACATTTGTATTTTATGGGTTAATGTCTACTATTTGTTGTGGTTTGCATTTTGTGCACTCAAGCATTGCATTGCAAATTCACTTGAATTTATTAAATAGAAATGAAAATTAGGTTGAAGTAATTGGGATATATCTATGTATAAAATCATTAAATTTGACACCATTGTAGACTCGAGTCTTGACAAAATTATGCATTTATGGCAACTGCACTTGCAGCTATTAAAAAAAACAAAAAAAAGATCATAGTTAAAACAAAATGTAGAGCACACACATATATGTATATATATACATATATATGTATACATAGAAATATATGCATACATATGTATACATATATATATACAAAAACATATATATCTATATGAACACACACACATGTATACACACATACTGTGTGAGAAATTTTTGTAAGTGAAATAAATAACAACACACCTTAATGCAACGTTATTCAAGAAATAAAACAACATATTTAATATAATTGAAACATAATAAAAACTCTAAAATTGTTCCATTTCTCTCTAACTCCAAGGATTTATTAAATCAAAGTGGCTCTCAAATTGTGTTGCACTATGATTGTTAAAATGACAACCTCTAGAGAATGAGAATGATGATCTAAGTGAACTGCTATGATAACATGATTGATAATGAAAGTTGTGATGTTGTGATACTAATATGAAATGATATGATAAAATAAAATGTTACTAATATGATATGTTGTGACATGATTATAATCTGATTTGATTACTAAAATTCTTCTATTTGATAATTGCTAAATGTTTTATGCTAAATTCTCTAGTATGATTCTTGCAAAGTAAAATTGCATGCTAGTGGGATCCATTTCTTATAGCAAGAGGTTGCTTTTATATATTTTCAAAGAAAATTCCTCGTGTGGCAGCAAGCAATGGTTTGGATTTGATCTAGATAAATCAATGGTAGAAGATGAAGAATTTTGTGAGGAAGAAGGGGAAATGCATTCCCTAAGCAAAATATTGTGACAAATGATTATGAAGAAATTGTGGATCCATGAAGCCAACTATTTCCAACTGTAAAAGTTTGTTTCAAAATTGGTTGGAAAGGTAAAGTGAAATTTAATGCAAGTTAAAGCTTTCCACTTTATTGAAAGAAAAGCTTTAGACATGTGCTTAATTGAAAAAGCATAATTGAATACAATTTGAAGCTTTCAATTTTGTTGAGAGAAAATTTGTAGAGATGTGCTCAATTGAATATTTGATTTATTCAATTTTTGAGGGAAGATATATTATTAAATAAAACATTTTGAAATTTGTTTATTTAATAAAAGAGAGATGATAATTAAACAAAATATGTGATCTAGTTTATTCAATTAAGATGAAAGAATTGGATAATTAGATTAAAACAAACTATTGAATTTGTTTATTGAATAGAAGAAAATGGAATGTGAATTACATATATAAATATTTCTATTTATTTATTAATAGATGAATTTAAAGGTTAATTAATCAAATAATTATATTTAATTAATCAGATTTATCTAGACTATTTTTAGGTCTATACATTTTTCCACTCTTTCAAGTGACGTGTTTACATATGGCTTCAAAGAATCAATTTTGCTGCTAATGTTGAGAAAAATATTTTGACATGCCCCAGACACTAATTTTTAAATGATGACGGATGCATGCCCCCTCGGGAGATAAATCAATAATTTTTTGAATTTTTATGATTTTTTTCAAAATTTTATGAGTTTATGATGAGTTGATGATGATTTGATAATGAAGTAATTAATCTCCCTACAAATATTGTTGTAGCTACCCAATTGATGAAATAATGAATTAAGCCCTCTTGGTAAATAAAGTAAATCAATGCCATAAATCCCACTTAATTAACCTTTACAAGGTTAAAAAGTCGATTTAGAAGTTCATTTATGCATTTGATTTTGATTTTGATAGTGATTGAGAAAATTGTGTAATTGGAGCAAGATGGTGATTCCCTACCACACACACCAATTCAAGCACGTGCAATGTCACAACCGCTTGATAGTGTATGAACCTCTGATACGTACCTCAAGAATCCTCCTCCTAATTCATGAAATTTGATTTTCCCTCCATTTTGTTTTTGGTTTTCCTTGTTTTATCGCTTTGAAATTCCAATGTAGTGCATTAGATAGTTGTTATAGTGCATTTTCTAATTTTACGCATAGGAGTAGGCATTTAGCACATCTGAATAAGATTTTAGTGCATAGGTTGGATTAGCGCTTTGGTAGATTTAATTAGCGCAATGATAGGTTGGAATATCGCATTTACTGATTTTGTGCATTGATTATTGTTAGAATTGGCTATGGATGCCAAGATCTATGGACCAAATGGAAAGCACAAAGAAGAGAGAAAATAATGTGACAAGAATAAAGTGTATTCAATGTGTACAAATGTAGTAGAGACCCCTTGGTTATATACCCAAGGTGAGAACATAGGAGTGCATAAGATTATGACAAGTGTCGTAATCTTATGACATGAGACCACAATGAAAAGCTATCACTCCACCTAAAGTAGAAAGTGATAATGTGATAACCACCACAAATAGTGGATCACCCACAAAAGGTGGAAACCTGATCACATGATATGTCCATGAAAGGTGGAGGTGATAAAGTAATTAGAAGATAAGTCCTCCAAAGGTTGAAATTCTCCAACAACTCCTATGTGGTCACTAAGTAAACTTAACTAAGTTGTAATTATGACCTAGGACAAGGTATAAAACATTTAATTACACCAACACCCCCCCTTAAGTGCAACTTAGGGAGAATCAAACAATGCAAGATGGGTCCCGACAACTAGGCCATGTGAGGTACCCATGTACAAATGCAATGCAATCTCTCACAAACGGAGAAAAGGAGAAAACTAAGTGGGACAAAACTCCTCCCCAAAAGAGAGATGAAATACAAAATAGAAATGCTCTCAATGATGCATGAGAAGGTAAAAACCCCATTTGAGGAAAAAGACCCCCCATAAGATAGAATTAGAAGAGAGACAAGGAAGGCCGCCCTCAATGTTGAGTCTCCTGCAATGATGGTAGAACCTCGACATTGAATGTTGAAGATAATCTAATTTTGCCGAACAATGCTCCTCCCCTTAGGAAGAAAAAAAACAAAGGATGTATGATGTCTCTGAACCATGCTCAAGTGTCTCCATGTCGATGTTAAAAGATGACACACTCCAAACAGGCGTTCTAGGCCACACTGTTGAAGAGTACAATCTAACATCTAGTAGAGAAGAATGTAGAACATGATCCAAAGAGAATGATATCCCCTCTAAAGACAAAGAAGCCTCCTCCAAATGTTGTCCAAAAGTATCCACACTCATATCAAACTGCAAAGAATGATCATGTAGAGAATGAACAAGAGGGTCAGAGTGTTCCCTCACAACAACTGAAGAAGGAGCATCTTCATCAAAGAGAAGATGAATTTCATCAATAGTGTCCCCCAAATCTGCAAGATGAGACTCCATAAACAAGTCGAAAATACTTGTCAAGAAGCCATCCAAAGTAGCCATATCTAGAAGACAATGTATATCATGTTGCACTAAATCACAAGGAACCCAAACTATGGAATCACAAGTATCATCAACTACAACATTAGATGAATCTTCCAATGCTAGATCACAAGAGTCTTCAACATCAAGATGTTGACTCATAGATGAAGAAGATGAACCCTCTAAATCTAGATTAG
Organism: Sequoiadendron giganteum; assembly: GCA_007115665.2. Lineage (NCBI taxonomy): Eukaryota > Viridiplantae > Streptophyta > Pinopsida > Cupressales > Cupressaceae > Sequoiadendron > Sequoiadendron giganteum. Next base: position 578,961,001 of record CM021107.1, read on the forward strand.
GAGCCATAGAAACTGAAGTCTCAATAGATGTCTCTGTAGGAGGAGAAGGAGAAGGTTCTGTGTCATCAAAACTACATACCTTTCCCAATCAGCAAGTGTTTTAGCTATTTTATCATCAATAGGTCGAAACTCTGCAAGTGGAACAAGACAATCCGCAATAGGATCCTCTGGGAATGGAGGTTCATTCAAGTCTCCATACATCTCCCAAAGTTTTGTCATAAGATCATGAGGGATCTCAATACCATCAATGGCCATTAGTGTATCAATATCAATATTACAACCAATTAATCCCACAAAATGTTCTATTTTTATGTCCCACACAACTCTCTTCCATTTTGATGAAGGTTTATGAACTAGTCCATTGTGATATGGAAAAAGATTGAGCCACCTACAATGTGTTAGGATTCCATCTTGCCAAGAATTAAAGTTCCATCGATTTAACCTTATTATAGTAGGATGTATTTTGATTCCCATATTAAACTCCTTAACTTTAGTCACACAATAGACCAATCAAGAGACATAAACCAACAAAGGAAAAAGATTACCCCCCAAAATCACTCAATCAAGAAACCCCCCAAGCAATATCTGATTTGGCAGTTTATACTTAGTGTGTTTACAATTGCCACTGCCAAAAAATAGCAAAGTGGACTTTGCTCTTGGTACATGTAGATGCCAAAATAGGCCACAGATTCAAGTATAATTTTTGGTATAAAATGAGATCAATTTGATCATACCACTGAGAATTAAATGAAAAATTATTCACTTTTTTAAAAAATGGTACTCAAAAATGTTACCGTAGGAGCATGTTATGAGCTCCCAAAGTTCTCAAAATGAGGACAAAGCAACAACACTTGTGAAAATCTGCAATTTATGGAAAAATCAGAAGCCAAAACCAAAAACTGGTTGCACCACTATGAAGAGCACAAAAAATTAGCCCAAATAAAAAAAAATTGTTTGAAAAAAGGAGCCAAAATGACTGAGTTATGGGCATTTGAAATCGGACTACAAAATCTAAAAGCCCATCTGTGAAGGGGGAGAAAATTTTCAAATGGGCGCTGATGTCAGAAAATCACAATGATAAATTTGATGGTTTCCCACCATTGCCAGAAAAAAACACTGCTGGAAAAAGTTTTGTGTCTGAATATGCTGTCCCAATCGAAAAATTTCTCGACCGGAATATTGTTTAGACGCTGATGGAATATTGGGCCGGATTTTGCTTGTCAGATATTCACGCCGAACGAATGTGATTGCCAGTGTTTGTTGTGTGGAGCTAGGCAATTTGAGGGGCTCGCATGGAGGGATGGGCAGCAAAGAGGCTGCCACATGGAGTCCGGTACTGTACCCCCATAGGTACTATTGTACCTGTAGGTTTCTTTACTGCATAACTTTTCTACTTTCCTTTTTTCTTTTTTTCTTTTTTTTTTTAAATAAAAATCTTTTCAAAAAATATTTGATTGGTACAAAAGAAATTTTCGTAGAAAAAATTCAAAATTTTTCTGACAAATATTAAATAATTTAAAAAAAAAAAAAAAGATTGTACCATCGCAATAATGGCGACCTGGGGGGCCGTACGGCTCTCCAGGCAAATATTTTTGCCTCACTAGATGAATTGCTTCAAAATGGATGAATGGACAGTTGATCTTAGGGTTTTTGGCCCTTCTAGATGGGATGGCAGGGTCGGATTTGACCCAAAATGCTCCAAAAGTGCAGCTACCTTCTGGATTTGGCAACCACAATTCAACTTCAAACCCTCATAGATTTGGCCTCATATGTCCGATTTGGACGAAACAAAAGACAAAATCGACTTTCTCAAACCTTCCGGATGCAATGGTGAGCTTAAATTTGCACCAACAAGCTCCGATATAAACCTAAAATAAAGAGCCAAAAATGGAACATCCCCAAAACTGGTATCTCCTCAAAAAAAGACTCTCCAATGGCACCCAACCCACTCTGATACCATGTTAGAATTGGCTATGGATGCCAAGATCTATGGACTAAATGGAAAGAAAAAAGAAGAGAGAAAATAATGTGACAAGAATAAATTGTATTCAATGTCAATATGATAGTGATATTTCAATGTGTACAAATGTAGTAGAGACCCCTTGGTTATATAGCCAAGGTGAGAACATAGGAGTGCATAAGATTATGACAAGTGTCATAATCTTATGACATGAGACAAAAATGAAAAGCTATCACTCCACCTAAAGTGGAAAGTGATAATGTGATAACCACCACAAATAGTGGATCACCCACAAAAGGTGGAAACCTAATCACATGATATATCCATGAAAGGTGGAGGTGATAAAGTAATAAGAAGATAAGTCCACCAAAGGTGGAAATTCTCCAACAACTCCTATGTGGTCCCTAAGTAAACTTAACTAAGGTGTAATTATGACCTAGGACAAGGTACATGACATTTAATTACACCAACAATTACTTTTTTTAGCACAATGATGGACTGAAATGGTACATTCACTGATTTTGTGCATTGAATTCTTGTTTTAGTGAAATGATGGACATAAATGGAACATTGAGATATTTTGCACATTGATAGTCTATTTTAGGGCATACAAGTCAAAATGATGAAATTTTCAGTTAACTCCTTGATTTTGATGTTTGTCGATCTTGCCATCTTTTGATTTGATTTTGATTGTTGATCCTGATAGATTTAGATGATTATTGATCTCATGATAGGTTAGATTCAATGATTTATTGATGATAATTGACCTCATCATAGGCGAGGATCAATTATAATTTGATTGATTAACCTCATGATAGGTGAGGTTGAATGATAAATCAATTGATTAACCTCATGATAGGCGAGGTTGATTGATAAATCAATTGATTAACCTCATGATAGGCGAGGTTGATTGATAGCTTGATGCTCATGAGAAATGATCAAATTCTCACCAGAGCTGATTAAATTGATAGGCTGACTAATTTTGATTGATTTGAAAATTTAACTGATTTATGAATCTTTAGATTCGCGAGCGGTTTCTGAGGACATTTGATTTGATACCTCAGCTGACATAGCCTAAGATAGGTGTGATTTCCCATTATGGACTATCTTCCTTATTATACATGCCCCAAATTAGGATTAATCGAGGACTCTTGACTACCCTAGTTAAGAGGTGGCATAGTGAGAATAACACCTTCCACCTTCCTACCGGCAAGATGACAATGACTCTGGAGGATGTGTACCATATATTGAGGATTCCTGTGGTTGGAGAGTTTGTTTTGTATGATCATACTGAGTAGGGAGGTACTGATGCCTTGCACATAGTGTTTGAGGATGAGAGGATTTATGGTTATGATATTCCTTGGAGAGAGATGGTGGATGCATATGCTACACTTCCATCTATGCTTGCAGGTTTCATTGGAGGTTTCTTATGTCCCAACCATAGGTTGAAGGGACTTTCAGTTGTATGGGGTCAGTTTTTGGAGTAGATGATCATGCAGGGCACTAGATATGCCTAGGGTATGTGTATGTTAGCCCATTTGTACCATGATTTACATTCGATTATATACCTTAGAGGGTGCAGTTTCTTGGTTGGACTGACATTGTTACAAGTTTGGGCATGGGAGTATATTTCCATCATGTGTCCCATTATAGATAGACAATGACCAGTCCAGAGACCCTATGTTCATGGTTATTAAGGTCTAGTTTTCCAGCATAGGTTGGGAAAATTGGAGTACTGGAGGTGGATGCTAGATGATCTAGAGGTGGTTGTATGGTGTCCTTACAGGCACAAGTGGTCACGTTGATAGTTGAGAGAGATGCGGCCAGATAGGCTGGTGAGAAGACAGTGGCTCTTTTTGACTGGTTGCAGAGAGTGGCTAAGAGGACAACTATGGGTGTGATGGAAAAGGTTACACGAGTTTCTCGAGAGGTCGAGTATTATCATGGCCAATATCATGAGGTTGTTTGGGCAGAGCAGAGAGTTGGTTATGCCGCATCTAGATTAGCATGTAGTCACTCTCGGACCACCAATTTGGGTGTGGTACAACCTCCACATAGAGATCCAGGCCCAAATCTAAGTACAAGTGCACCCGATGGAGGTACTTTAGATGCAGGAGGTCTTGTGAGACCAGTGATTCCTAGAGGGAGCACCTCATAGCTCCATGATCTTATTTGATGTATTTGATGATGTACACTCTGATTTTGACCTACTGTCATGTTCTTATTGTATCTCTTGATCTTTATTCAAACTTCATTATATACTTGACATTATGATTTTTGATATTTATATGATATGCGGTGGATTCATGATCTATTTTGTGTTCTATTTGATTTCATGATGGTTATCTATGATATATGCATTTATATTTGTAACTAAGAGAATTTTCCTAGGGTTAGCAAATCAAATGCAAAACATAAAAACCCAAAGTGATAATGAAGTGCAAAGGAATAAAATGAAAATAAATGAAACAATCTCACCAAAACGTCTTCATTCTGCATGGCTGAACTCCATTATACCTTCTCAACTTGCTGAAAATTTGATGTTTCCCTCAGATTTATGATGAGAAATCTAATGACAATGACAAGCCCTAAGCAAATGTTGAAGGATTTGAATAACTACATGCAATACTATGATATAATGCAACTAGTAAGCCTCTAAATATGTCTAAACCATGCCAAATGAAATGCAAATATGCCTATGAAAAAATGACAAGAATGCAAGAGTATGAGATTGCAAGATCATGAGGTTGCAAGATATCCCAAAATGAGACCAAAATTGCCATTTTATAGAAAATGCAATTTTGTGTGAATGGTCAAAATTAAAAGTTGACAAGTGCCCTAGAATCAATGGACAAGATTCAATATGACAACCCACAATTACGGTTAGGGCAACATTAGGTCAAATTTGAAATGAATGCACAAGATTGATTTTTAGAAAATCAAATCAAGGGTTGATAATGCATGTGACAAGAAGATATTGGGCACATAAAATGAAGTTGCTGGAGAATCAAATGAGAATTTAAAATTATTTGATTCAAAAAGTGATGTTGACCTTTTGAATTAAAAATTAATTTAATTCAAAAGTGGTGGGGTCATGTGACAGTAAATAATTAATTTGAATTATTTACTAAAAAGAGGGAAATTCGAAAGTGGGACTATTTTAAATAAATAACTTTATTTAAAATGAGCACAGAAAAAGAGGTGGTTGGAAAATCAAATAATCCTGATTTTTGGAGGAAAAAGACTATTTTGAGTTAAAAATTAATTTTAATTCAAAAGGTGGGGTCACATGATAGTAAATAATTAATTTGAATTATTTACTAAAAAGAGGGAAATTAGAAAGTGAGACTATTTTAAATAAATAATTTTATTTAAAATGAGGGAAATGTGAAGGTGGCAATAATTAAATAAATTAAAAAAATTATTTAATTATAAGAGGACCTTTTAAGAATTAGTGACATATTAAATAAATAAATTTATTTATTTATTTAATTATCAGGAAGACATAATGGACAAAAAAAATTAAATAAATTAAAAAAATTATTTAACTATAGGAAGACATTAGACAATTAGTGATACATTAAATAAATAAAATTTATCTATTTAATAATCAAGAAGAATAAAGAGGATATGAATTAATTACATAATTATGAATTATTTAATTAATAGCCAAAAGTGAATCAAGGACATAATTAAAATGTCTTAATTATGCTAGGAATAAAAAGATTAAAAATAGAGCTTGCTAGCCTAAGTCATATTTATGTGTCTACAATATTCTATATGCCATGTGATGTTATATGATGATGTTATGATTATGCAATGATGGGTCTATGATGTATGGATACAACATCAAAATAATGTTAATTCAAAATGTCATGAGATGAATGTGATAATGCTAATGATATGTGATGCAACTTGTTTTGATATTTTCTAATGCAAGTATATGATGTGATGTATGGATAAATGTATGATCTAAGAATGCAAATATGTAATCAAATGTAGAAATGAATGATTGATGTAATAATACAGATTGATTTTTTATGAAAATTTGTTTTTGTATTATTTGATGCAAATATATATTATCTAATGCATGGATAAATGTGTCATATGATAGTGATATGTTAATGCACCTATATGAATGATTTTTTTTTGGTGTTTTCTGATGCAAAATAGATGATGCAATGTATAGATGAATGATGATATGATAATTCAACTAGATGTGCTAAATGATAATGCAACTTCATGAGAATGTTATGTTTTTGTTTATGCCAAGTATACTCAATCCTTTAAATGATATAGATAACATTGTATTTTTTTTAAGATCCTTGCCAACTCGAAACAATATATTCTATAGATGCAAAGCTAATATGAATGTAATCTAATTTAAGTATGCAAATATATTTATGCAAAATTTGTCATGTTAACAATCTATGTAGCGTGCTTTTTATCATCATTGAGCCTTGGAAATGTTATAAGTGAGTACAAGTATCAATGGTATAAGATAGACTATGATAACCTAAGTACTTCTTTCATGATTTTTGATATTGTAAGTTGACACAAGCATTGAGGTATAATTAAACTGAGATGACCTAAGCATTTCTTGCATAAAATATACAAGAATCAATCATTTTTCTATGTAAATTCTGAAATGTCATCAGTGATACTTGGTAGAGCATGTCTCATGACAATTTGCATAAAAATAATGATCAATTCATAGATAGTAGACAAGAAAAATCATACGCCTTCCTTGTATCTCTAGTTCAATACATCTTCGAGTTGCTCCAAAGATATGATAACAAAACTCACAAAAACAATATTTGAACACTCAAGCTAAAGCAGTAAAATTATGATTCAAAATAATATCATCTATTTAGATTTGATGTGGTTGATTGATTGAAGCTGTTGGATTGGATTGTTTGATCTTTTGATACTTTGTTGATTGTTTGATGATATAATCCCTATGATTAATGTGTTTGTTGTGTTGTCATACTATTGTGTGCTTGTTTACTTTTAGCCCTTAGTTTATTGCCCCTAGTGATTTCAGGATTTTGCCCCCAAGCTAGGGTGAGACATGACCGCACTGTCCGTAATTTTCATGATATTCTCAATGATAAGAAGAGTGATGGTGAAAATGACCATTTTAAGACATGCTAAAATAGATGGAACAACTGGTCTATCACAATTAGCGCATGTTGCCAAGTTTTCACTACATATTTTTATTGCACTGTTTTGATTTTTTTTTTTGTCATTACAAAAATGCCTATTTGCCAGGTTTTCATCAAGGCAATGATTTATTTTGTTTCTCAAATTTTTTTATTTTTCTTATTTTATTTTATTTTGTATATTTTTAGAACTTTCACCATGGACTAGATAATTCAAGTATAGAAATTTATGAGGTGGATGTTGTTGATAGGTTCATCGAACAAATCCCCTTCAGGTGTTGGCAATTTATAAGCTCCTGATCCATAGACCGAATGATGATGAAGGGACCTAGCCAATTTGGTTCAAATTTACCCTTCTTCTCATGATCATGTTGATTGCAAGGGTTTTCTTTTAAGACCAAGTCACCTACCAAAAATTCCCTTGGTTTAACTTTGTGATTGTAGATTTTGGACATCCTCCATTGGTATGCTTTCAAATGATCCACCACTTGTTGAGAATGCTCATCTAACAGTTCCAGCTCCTGAAGCCTAGACACTTGATAATCCTGATCTGATATGATCCCTTTTAGTGACACACAAAGTGATGGTATTTCTACCTCAATAGGTAGAATAGCCTCGGATCCATATACCAAAGCATAAGGTGTAGCACCTATAGGTGTTCTGATACTATTTTGATATGCCCATAAATCGGGATTCAACTGTACATGCCAATCCCATCCAGCCTTGTTGACCATTTTCTTCAAGATTTTCAAAATAGTTTTGTTTGAAGCCTTTTCTTGGCCATTTCCCCGAGGATAACTTACGGTGTTGAAAAGTGATGTTGGATATGGAACTGCTCACATAGATCTTGGACATATTGATTCTTAAAAGGTCTACCATTAATGGTGATGATGGACTGAAGAATACCATACCGACAAATAAGGTAATTTAAGATAAAAGATGAGATTTTTTTTCCTATGACTGTGGTCAGGGGTATCGCTTCAATCCACTTTGTAAAGTACTCTATGGATGTAGTGATAAACCTATGTCCATTTGATGAAGATGGGTGGATTTTACCTACTAGATCTAGTCCCCATTCACAAAAAGGCCATGTTGTTGTGAAAGGTTGTAGTTATTGTCTCGATGCATGTATAAGATTGCCATGGATTTGAGATTTTGGGCATTTCTTTACATATAGATAAGAATTTTTCTCCATTTTTGGCCTGTAATACCCTAAACGAATGAGTTTCTTTGCTAGAGATAAACCACTCGAGTGAGTCCCACAAATATCTTCATGAATCTCATGCAAGGCTGACTCAAATTCATTATGTTCTAGACATCGTAGGAGAGTACCATCAAGACCTTGATGGTAAAGTATGTCGACAATCAAGGTATGTCATGTGGCTTGTCGAATGAAATTTCATTTTAGGTTTTGGGAATTTTGGGAGGGAGGGTATTCTCTTTTAAGAAAGTATATTTTTTCCCATAGATGGAGGTTTCGGGGTCAATGATATAGAATTTTACTTGGGATTCAAGATTGTCATGGGTAGGATTAGACACTTGTTCCACCATAAACTCATAACGTCTTCAAATTTCTAGTATTACTAAGAGAGAAGCTATGCAGCCATAACATCAACAACTTTGTTATCTACCCTTGGTATTTGTTCAAATTTAATCTAAAAAAAGTAATTTTTAAAATCATCCATCATTTTCTTATATGGTAGAAACTTTTCATCCCTTGTTTGATAATCATCATTGACATGTTTGATGATGAGTTGTGAATCTCCATATACCTACAGTTTTGTGATATTCCATTCTATTGCTACTTTGATGTCAATGATTAATGCCTCATATTCAGCTACATTATTAGTACAAGGAAAATTGAGTTTGTATGACTTTGGAATGGTGTGTCCTTGAGGTGTGACAAATAAGATCCCAACACTTGATCCATGTTGTGTGTATGAACCATCAAAATATAGCATCCATTTTTGTGGTGTGATGGTGAGAACATTTGCATTAGGAAATTCAATTATCATTGGGTGATTATCCTATAGAGGTGCTTGAGCTACCTAATCAACTATTACTTTTCCCTTGATGGCTTTGCAATCTACATATTGAATATCAAACTCACTCAAGATCATTACCCATTTGGCTAGCCTTCCTATTTAAGTAGCTTTGTTGAGCAAGTATTTTAGTGGATTAATTTTTGCTATGAGTTTAACTATGTGGGTTAACATATGATGGTGTAGATTTTGAGTAGCAAAAAATACCACCAAAAAAGCTTTCTCAATGAAAGTGTAACTAATCTCATAACCATTCAAATTTCTACTAATATAGTAAATAGCTTCGTCCTTTACTACACAATCCTCTTGTGCCAATAGAATGCCTAATGGAATCTCTATTGTTGCTATATAAAGTAGTAATGGCTTTCCTTCCATAGGTGGCACCAGTATTGGTGGAGACATCAAATATTGTTTTATTTGATTGAAAGTAGAGTCACATTTTTCATCCCATTTGAAAGAGACATTCTTATGTAAGAAGTGATTGAATGGATAACTCTTGTCTGCTAGTTGAGAAATGAACCTTCAGATTAATTGAAGCCTTCCCTATAGAGATCGTAGTTGTCTAATGTTTCTAGGTGGTGGCATCTCCATAATAGTTGTGAATTTGGCAGGATCTACTTCAATACCTTTATCTGAAACAATGTACCCTAGAAGCTTTGCCGATGTTACGCCAAACACACATTTCTTGGGATTTAATATGAGGTTAAACCTTTCTAGAAAAGTGCAAATTTTGTCTAGGATTTCAAGATGTCCTTCTCTAGTATATGATTTGGAAATAGATTGTCCACATAGTCCTCCATAAAAGTATGCATCATGTCATGGAAGATGGTGGTCATTGCTCTCTGATATGTAGCCCATGCATTTTTTAACCCAAAAGGCATTACATTCCAAAAAAATGTTTCCCATGGATAGGTGAATGTTGTCTTCTCTTGATCCTCTGGTGCTATCTTTATTTGATTATAACTTGAGAAACCATCCATAAGTGATCAAATGGCATGCCTAGTTGTCAAGTCTACAATAATGTCAATGTTTTGTAAAGGAAATTCATCCTTCAGACATGCCTTGTTGAGATCTGTGAAGTCATTGCATATCTTGATACTATTGTCTAGTTTAGAAATAGGTACAATATTTGATATCCACTCAGCATAATCAATTGGACGAATGAAACTAGCATCTAACAATTTCTTGAGTTCAGCCTTCCCCAACAAGGCAGTATGTAGATGCATTTTTCTTAGCTTTTGCTTGACAGATTTGACCCTAGTAGGTAAAGGTAGGTAATGCATTAAGAGATCTGGATCTAAGCCTAACATATCAGAGTAAGACCAACCAAAGTTGATTTATCATTCTTCAAAGAACTTAGTGAATGCTGGTCTTTCTTGTTTAGTCATTGATGCTGCCAGATGTAATGTCTTCACTTTGTCTTTTGTGCCCACATTGATAGTTTAATGCCCCGCCTTGCAACCTTAAAGGAAGTTGCAATTAACATCATAAGCGAACCAATTTTTTTTTTATAAAGTGCATTTAACATACACATTCACTTACTAGTTAACAACAACCTCTAAGGCTACAAGGTTAAGATTACATAAACCCACACATACATATTACATATAACCATAGCAATATAACTTTATGAAATAAACATCATACATCATAAGAATACCACATAACATAATAAGATAATCAACTAAGATACAATCTCGTAAACATTAACTTAATCCAATAGTTACATCATTCATTCCCAGAATGAGACAATAGTACAAATGTATTACAATTACATAACTCCACCTCATAATCATAAGAGGGATAAAATAACTTGTACAAGTTAAAATATTACAATGCAAGAAATTACAAGAAGTACCGCGAGCTGTCCATCTAGATGTCTCACCACCAAGTACTGAAGATCGATGGGAACCCAATGGTTTTGGTGCATGTTCCACCCAACCAATGTGGTACCCGAAATCCCACCCCCCATACTAGGAGATAGTAACAAAGTAACATGGACAAATATTCTACTACCTCTAACCAAAAGTAGACTCAAACTAACTCATACTGTTATAAACAACCAAATGAATTAACAAGTACAACTCATTCACCATACAAGTATGAATCAAATACAATACAAGTACAAATCAAGTACAATACAAGTACAACTCCAACATCACTGACATAGGTCACATTGCTTCTAGACATAAAGTAGATCAAGTATGTTCACAAAACCATACACATAAAACAATTAACAACAGTTGTCCTAGATAGAGTGTCATTGCAAGGTTTGTCATGAGATCTCCTCTGGGCATTCTTCATAGGCTCTGGCACAAGTAATCCTGGTGGCCTCAACCGAATCCCGACACTCATACTCACTCAAGCGAAATCAACTACCTCTCGTAAGAACAAGATAGTTGATCTTGCCATTCTAGGCCTTCTCACTCATCCCAAGTCTAAACAAGCCCTTGTGTCTATGAGTGAGGATTAAATTATTTTGATTAGTGAGAAGTTAGTCCTAATCATCTAAGTACATTAATTTAATTATCACTTGTTTAAATCACTCCTGAAGGTTATCCAGTTTACCTCTTTGGGCTCTGGCGCCTAACAGAAGCCACTCTTCTATTCGACAACACACACCCAAAAAATCCACCAAGGGAACCACAAGTGCATACCAACTAGGCATCATAATCCACTCCAACACAAGGAGGATACAAATAATAGAAACTCACTCCAAACATTTTGGAGGCAACAATCACATAGTCCACTCCTTTCATAAGAGGTACAAAAGATCTCACTCCAAACATGTTGGAGGCAACAACACATAATCCACTCCTTTCACAAGAGGCAACAAGATGAAACCACATAACAAGGTCACTCCATACAAGGAGACACGGATCCCATAATCCACTCCTAAACCAAGGAGGTGCAAACATCTCCGTTCATGAAAACCGGGTAAAACTGAAAAGACGCCATACACTACCCAAGGGAAAACAACTAGATGGCCTAAAGATTCAACAACCCTTATCCTCTAAGTTCTTCTGGAAGACTTATAATTTAGGACTAACACTAAATCCCAAAACCAACAATGCAACCTGACGACATAGCAACAAAAGCACTCAAGTCATCAATCAAATCTAATATTTGGATTTCCTAAATCCATACTTATTCAATAGGTAGTGTTGACAAAGTCAAAGACAGGTTAACTAGATCATCTAAAAATAATCATAACCTCTATTTCCCTTTTCATTATGGAAATCTAAAACAATTAAACTTCCCTTTACTGAATACAGAGAATTAAATCCTTTAAGATAATCATGAGGAAGATACTACTTTTGGATATACTAAATCCATATCTCTTTCATAATACAATCACAATGATTCAATTAATCTAAATAGAAATTAATAAATAACATAATTGATTGTCTCATCAATAAAACAACTTCTTAATTTACTTTTGAATCGACACAAATCCATGCAAGTAAACTCTTTCCATTTCCTAACCAAATCTTACATCTCATTCAATTTTTTATTTAAAACATTCAGTCACTTTAATATAATAACATATTGTTTCTCACAATTAAATTTTAAATTATGCATTCTTTAAATCAAATATTTAACTCTTTCAATTAAACTGTAAGATGCCATTTTAAAATAAACAATAATTTCCCCATACGTTTATAATTTTAATTCCACTAATCTAATATACAAATTTTATTTAAAATAATATAAATAAATATAATACTTTAATATTATATATTATAATATAAAATATTATTAAATAATATTTTAATATTATAATAACAATATATAAAATATTAATATTTATAAATATCAATTTATTATTATTTTATTTTCAAAGTAGCCATGGGAAAATAACTTAACAGCAGTCTCATGTTTCAAGCATAACCCAAAAACTACGATCCGGGTATTTGCGATTTTTGGATAGTGGTAAGAAAATGTGAAAGTGCAAAAACCCTTTAAATTTCATAAAAACCCAATTTGTGAAAGTGGAGTTATAGGTGACGCAATCAGACCATTTTACCATGAAAAATATAACTATACTGCAGATTTTAAAATCCATTTTTTAATAATAAACAGAAGGTTTCATTTTCTAAAAACATTCTAAATGCATTGTTCAATCTCTATGTTTGATTTCAATAACAACAAAATCAATTTCCCCAAATAATTTAAATTCAACTAAAGTTTTCACAATTTTCACTCAAGAATTTTCACAAGCAAAGGCTATAAATTTGTTTAATTCTTTTCTTCTAATATCAAATTTATTTTCTAAAACAGATTTAACAAACAAATCTTTAATCATTACTATTTTAAAGAAAACAATCAAGAACAATAAAACACAAAGAGGAAAACCTGGTACAAGAAGCTACAGGAAGAGATGAATTTCTGATGCAAGCCTCCTCCAAAGATTTCCTGAATTTTCTTCAATCCTCCAATGAATCCAATCCAAAATCCAACAAATGCAAACAATATTTCCTTCAATCAATTCTACAATCAAACTTTCTTCAAACCCTTGTGCAAATTTTCCAAAATTTCTTCCCTACTGTAAAAATGTTTTTTTTTTTTCTAAAAGATTTTTCTGCTCTAAAATTAAAACATGTATTCCTTATAAATCAAAAATACCTAATTCAACCCTAATTCACATTACATGCAAATTAGATATTTCAATTTCAATTTTTACAACCCTAATTCACATTACATGCAAATTAGATATTTCAATTTCAATTTCACAATTTCAATTTCAAATTTAAAATGCAATTTCAAATAATAAATTAATTTTCAAAGTTGCAACCAATTTCTCAAATAAACATTTAATTACAATTTCTAATTTAATTCCCACACGTTGGAATTAAATTCCAAAATTAATTCTAATTCTTTTATTTCCTTTCATTCTCTTGCATCACGTTTAATTAATTAATTAAATTATTTAATAAGTAAACTCAACCCCCTTTGGATTAAATTTAATTAATTAAATAATTTAAATATAATTAATTAATTTAAATATAAACTTTTATCCACATTGCATTATTTAAATTAAATAATCATCAACATGATTTAAATGCAATTATTCTAAATATCTATTTCCAAATCAAGAATTCTTCATAATTAAATAACATCAAAGCAAGACCAGACAATGACTCGACACACACAACTGACGACACACTAAGGCTAGGGTGTAAACTTGACACATGTTACTTAGCTACTATCTCCCGTTCAACTTAACTGTTGGATTGACACGCTCAAACCTGTGAAACCAGGTGGAGTCGATGTCATGTACCTGCAATCCTGCAACCAAGTAAACAACATCATACAATATATCCAGCATATAATACACACCGTGAAGAAGAAATTACGGATTCACAGGGCGCTCGCAAGCGAGTGATGCGAAACCATCCTCTTCACCAATACACTCATCAAAAATGACACTTCCATCATAATTCTAATAATCTCATAGTAACATCTCATGTTAATTCTACAACATCATTAATCCATAATGCATGTGAAACAATAATCAGATAACTACATCCCATAATAATAGTTGTCGCTTAATAGTAGCGATCAAAACATCATAACAAAATGTATCCAGTATCAAAGTAACTACAACCAAACATAGCATAAAGCAACTTGAACAAGAAGCAAAATAGAGGGGTATTATAGATAGACTGAGTTGGCTCAACCAACACTGGTGATCTCTCATGATAATGTTTGGGAAAAGTGTCAAATCCACCATCTTTCAGTGCCTCAGTGAGGTTTTCACTGTCAGATGGACTCTTTATTTTTACTTTTTCTAGATCTAAGACTGCCATTAAATGTTTTTCACCATTAGATCCTTTGTTGATATTTTCATTTTTGCAGTTGGAAGATTTGACACTCCATGACTTGAAGCTTCGTTATGAGTTTTGTGGATAGAACTCATGTCAAGGTCATCAAAACAAAGAAATTTAATAATGGCATCGTCATTCACAAAGATAGGAATGTTAGCAGGCTCAGTTTGTTCCTAGTCAATAAGCTTGGGGTGTAGTAAGGGTAATAGATCATCAGATTGATGAAGGTCAACAATAGTGAAAGTCTGAATAGCAATATCATCAAATTTTTCAGTAGGGGTGTTAAGATTTATGATGGTACTCTCCTCCAAGTCTATCTTTCTTGAATTTTTTTCATTGTCGCTTGAGTCATTGATATTTTGTGATCCAAACACAATGAGTCTAGTCCTTGATTTTTTTCCCTCCTCATGCATAGGTGTATACCTTTGTATTACATCCATTTGTTTGTCTTCAAAGGATACCTCAGATAGTGAATCCCACTCATACTCATTAGATTTTGTCTCATAGCATTCAACAAATTTCTAGGTTGCTTCTTCTTTTGATTCTTCTATACATCCTAATCTAGTTTTGTCTTTGGCTTGAAGTGTGAAAGGTTAAATAGGTTCTACAATGTCATCCTTCCTTTTACCAATAGGTCCTTGTCCCTCATACCTATAGGATTGTCTTCTCTTTTCCATATTTATTCATTTGTATGTTAGGGTTTCTGATGTAGATGCTTCCTCATCTTTGTAGAGCCAATTTAGAACAACCTTATCTTTTGATTCGTCGATCAAAGTGACAGCCTTTACAAATCTACCATCAAGAACTGTAGTAGGTTGTGATGATTATTACATTGATGTTGATGGTTATCCATAAGTTCTTGGGGAAGGCAGCAATTATGAAAGACATAAAGATTGTTGAATGAAATACTCCCCCAGGCCTTTGTCTGTTAACTAGATCTTTCCATTGATTTTCTTTGATAAAGTGTTTTCATTGTTTGTTCTAGTAGAATCAACAATACCTTTGTCCTTTGATTGGTCCTTCTTTTCAACCCATTTTGACACAATAGTTGATTGCTTCTCATTTTTGATGAATTTCGAGTGTTAGCTTCCCTATTATGAGGAATAAAGGCATCTTGAGTTGCCTTAAGCATGTTACATTATTGGGGATTATTTGAATCAATTGAGATGGTTATTTCTTGTCCATTGATTGGAAACTTCAAGCATTGATGGTAGATGGATGGTACTGCTTGCATCTCATGAATCCATGGACATCCCAAAAGTATGTTATATGTCAAATCTTTGTCTAACACTTGGCATATAATGCCTTTCACAATCGGTCCCACTTGGATAGGTAGAACAATCAATCCCTTTGAAGATCTCTCTTCATCATCATATATTTTTATTGTGATTTTCCTTCTTGGGTCAATAGCATTATTAGAATATCCTAGTGCATAGATTTGTTTTAAAGTACAAATATTCAAACCAACTCTACCATCTATAAGAACACGCTTTACTTAGTGTTTGTGAATGAGAACTTCAATGTGGAGGGAAACATTGTGTGGATGGTTTAGTGATACATCATCATGCTCAAAAAAGGATAGGCAGTGAGGAGCAGTCAAGTGTCCCACAATAGCCTAGAATTGGTCAATTTCAAGATTATTGGATATTGTTGTGGCAACACGCCCTTGTTCTAGAATATACTTGTGTGCTAGTGATATTTTCAAGAGTTCTAATATTGAGATTTATGTTGGTATTTCTTCAACTGATCGATTATGTTGTACTAATTGTAAATGTGAATAAGGTGTAAAGCACAAAAGACACTTCTTAATACGACATTATATCAAAGACAAAGCCAAATGAATCAATTCAAAGAATCATATTGTTCTCTATCTCCAAATATTTATTAACTTATTGTGGCTCTCATATCGTGTAAGCAATGCGACTATTAAAATGACTATCTGAAGAAAGAGATGGATGCTAGTGCAATGATATGGAGCTTAATGTGATAATACTAGATGATAAAGAAACTAAACTAGCATGAATTGACATGGAAACAGATAAATGCAGCTATAGGAGGCAACCATGATATGAAAACTTGATTGTTGGATGCTGGATGCTTGATGCTTGATGCTTGAATTCTTGCAGAGTAAGAGTGCATAAGTTAGATTATCTAGATCCTTTTCTTGGTTGAATGAGGCTGTATTTATAGATTTTCTGGCTGTAGAAATGCACAGGGATGGCATTGAGAGGCTTGGATTCAATCTGGAGGATTGAATAGTGAGATATGGAAGAGATTGAGAGAATTTTGGTGATTGTCTCTACCCATGAAAACACCAAGCAAGAGAAGAGGAAAGATTGATGGAGGAGGATTGAGAGAAGAATTTGGAATTTGTCTCCAATTTGTCTCCAAAACTTCCCATGAAGTTTCAAAGCATTAATTTTGACATATTTTAGACATAAATTAGACATAGGATATCTAATTCATTTTTGAGGAAATATAGCTGGAATATTCTTTATGCCTTAATTTAAATATTTTTGATTTATTTAAATTAGCAAAAGAGGAATAAATAATTTAATAAAACGAACTATAGAAGTTGTTTATTAAATTAAATAGAAGAATATGGAAATTAATAAATAAAGTGTTTGATCTCTATTTAATTAATTTAAGATTGATGTGATAGAATAAAATAGGAAAATGATAATTAAATCAAACAAAGTATTTTATTTTGTTTATTTAATTAAGATGAATTTAAAATGTGAAACTATATAAATAAATATTTATATTTATTTAAACAGTAGAGGAAATTAGGATAATTAATCAAATAATTTTTATTTAATTAATTGGATTCTTCAGACCATTTTTAGAAGTATGTATTTTGCCCCTCTTTGAAGTGATGTGTTTACACATTGCCTCAAAGAAAATTTTGCTGCTACTGCTAGGATCGATGATAAAAAATAATTCCATATGCCCCAGACATGCCCCAAACATTAATTTTCAGATGATTGATAATATGCCCCCTCGGGAGATAAATTAATGATTTGATGATTTATTTATATGTTTTTAAATTTTTCATGATGATTTGATGATTTGATGAAGATATGATGAAGAAATAATTTATCTCCTGACAATTATGAAGAAATATAGCCTGCAAATTTCTTTTAATTAATTTCACGGATAAAATTAATCAAAATATAATAAAACCCACCAAAAATCCCTTTTCAAAAGTTATATATAGTCTAAAAGGTCATTTTCAAAGTCATTTGTACTTTTTGAGTTTTAAAATCCTATGATAGAGACATTTCAGCTAGCTGAATCAGGATGCCAATCCCTTACCACACTCACCATTTCGAGCGCATTCGACGTCACCAATGGCCGACCGTGTATGGACCTCTGATAGGTACCCATTATCCTCCTCGTTTTTTGTGTAATTCTATTTTTTATGCTTTTTATGGATTTTCATAGTTTTTAGTTAGTTTAGCACTTCCAAGCCACACTGTAGCGCTTTCACTCTAGTGTAGCACTTTCAGTAGGTGTTTTAGCGCTTTGAGATTTAGCGCATGCATTAATTTCTCTAGTGCTTTCAATGATTTAGCGCTTAGGTAGTGGCTTTTAGCGCTTTGATGCTGGATTTTAGCACCTAGAGATTTCTAGCACTTTGATTTGGTAGATTAGCAGTTTCATGGTATGTTCTAGCGCTTCTGGTAAAGTGGTGCTTTGATGGACTGGTTTAGCACTTCGATGCGCTAAAACAATGCTTAGGGTAAAATAGCGCTCCGGATGCTTGTTATAGCGCATCGGAGTGCTGAAGTAGCACTTTGGGTGCTTGTTTTACCGCCTTTGACTGATAAAGTAGCGCATTTGAGATTTAGCGCATCTATGTCAGAATTGGAGATTTTGACTTAGTTAACCTTGATTTCATCAATTCTGATCATGTCCATTCTTTGGATTGGTATGATTGATAATCCAAATTGTTGATATTGGATTTTGATGTTTTAAATAAGACTTACTCTCATGATAGGCAAGAAGAAATCCTATTTGTGATGATCCTCATGATAGGCAAGAAAATGATTCAATATCTCATAGATCTCATGATAGGTGAGATTAGATAATGTTTGATGAACCTCATGATAGGTGAGGTTTTGTTGATGTTCGCCCATGAATTTTGATCAAAAAATTCATACCAAATTTTTGGAATTTAGACTTGATAGTAGAATGACTTTTGATTTCTTGACATAGTGCACTGATTGTGGATTTTTCATTATGATAATAGGAGGATTTGGGTGCTCTCTAGATGTGAGAGAGGTTTCCTTGGACTACTGACTTGATACCTCATCTAACACCAGATGAGATCCAGATTATAGGTCGATGTGGCTTGACCAATTTACTTGACATGCCCTAGATTAGGATTAATTGGGGTCTTTTGACTACTTTGGCTGAGAGGTGGCACAGTGACCACAGCACATTTCACTTACCTATCGGTGAGATGACGGTCACACCCAAGGATGTGTGGCAGATTCTGCACATTTTGTTTATGGGGGAGATCGTAGTGTACAATTCTCATGAGGCTGGTGGGAGAGATGCTCTCTGCAGAGGATTTCAGTATTAGGATAGTGCAGGTCCGAGCGTCCGATGGAGGAGGATTGTTGATTCATATGCTACACTACTAGCAGTGCTTGTTCGATTTATTGGAGGTTTCCTTTGCCCTGATCATAGGTCAAAGGGATTCCTCATGGGTTGGGGCAGGACTTTAGAGAGCATGATCATACATGGTATGAGATATGCATGGGGGATGTGCATGCTGGCACATCTCTATCATGATCTTCATTCAGTGGTGTACCTTGGGGCAGGAAGCTTATCAGTAGGGATGACCCTATTACAGGTGTGGGCATGGGAGCACTTTTCTATTGCTCGACCATTTCTAGTGGCGGATAGACCAGCAGGCAGACCATATGTGTTTAGGTACATAGGTCAGCTTACCCAGGCTCGGATGGGTAAGTTGGAGCATTGGAGGTAGGTTTTTGATGATACAGAGACTATCACCTAGCGACCGTACTTAGACTACAAGCAGTGGGATGATGATGATGCAGTGTTGGGGGTATCTTTGTGATTCCATGTATTTGGTTGACTGGACACCCTTTGTATTAGAGAGGTTTTTACTTCGACGAGTGTACAAGTAGTATGGCATCGTTCAGTGTATGCCACAGGGGGTAGCCCACTATGCTAGGCGGTGGAGTGATATACCTAATTGGGGGCCTTGTTTATCATATGATGTTCTAGTAGAGAGATATAGGGCACTGTAGCCATCACCCTGGGACATGCACAGAGACATTTTTGAGGCACCAGTTACAGAGGAGTATGCTACATTTTTGGTTTTGGTTCCACATCCTCGCATCACCATTCCAGATGAGCCAACACCATTACCTGTAGAGGAGGATGTGGCCGAGGGTTCCGCAGATAGTGAGGGTGTTTCTTCATCAGGAAGTAGCACGGAGAGTGGTGGAGATGGCAGCGATAGTGATGACAGTGATCATGGAAGGGGAGGCGGTAGAGGGGTAGGGCTAGTCAGTAGTGGTTCGTCATCCAGTAGGCCTCGCAAGAGGCGAGCAGTGGTAGTACCGTCAGTGGACCACCAGAGATAGATTGTAGGTCTCCAAACACAGTTTCAAACATTGCAAGAATAGTTAGTACAGGCCCAGGGTTTGCTTGTTTAGACGCAGACTCAGATGTAGGCTCAGGCTCAGGCCCATGCTTAGGCTCTAGCACAGGTTCAGGGACAGTTGGCTGCCATGCAGACTCAGGTTGCCACATTGACACCTGAGCAAGACAGTGGATGTCAGATTGCCGAGAGGGCATAGGAGATAGCTGAGACCCTATAGAGAGTGGCCGATGGTACCTTGGTGGGAGATTACATGAGAGAGGTTCTACGGGCTGGCCGAGAGGCTGAGTTTTATCAGGGCAAATATCATGATGCAATGCCTGTTGATCACAGAGTCAGCTGTACCCCATCGAGATCCGGGCGGATGCATACTCAGACAGTGAGTGAGGGTGTGACACAGCCTCCACATAGAGATCCAAGAGATCCTAGTTCTTCTAGGGGTGTTGGTGGTACTGGTCCTATTGGACTTGTACATTCTGGTAGTAGCAGATTGTAGATGCTATTGTGATTCTGAGATATTCCTTTCTGAGACATGATGTATACTATGATTTACCTCATTTGTGATGACGTATCCTTATTTTCAGACTTCATTGTATACTTGACATTGATGATATATATATATATATATATGAGATGCAGTTGATGTGATTATATGATGGTTTATGATATCTATGTGATGGATGCATTTATTATGTGATATTCTATATGAATGATTTTATTTCAAATGTGATGATGTAATGATAAATGCTTTTATTTTATGTAATGATTCTATGATAAATGCATTTTGTAGAATATACGATACATGGATGTATGATGTGATGTATGAATCTCTAAATGATGATCCATATGAATGCTCAAATATGATAAAAATGTATGGATGGATGGATAAATGCTTTTTTTATGTTTAAATGTGATAATGATAAAAATGATGATCTTATGATGAATGATAATGGATGGATGATGTAATGATAATAATCACATGACTTGCATTTATTTTAAATGTTGTAAAATGTATGGATGAGAAATGATGTATGGGTTTAAAAAGTGATCAAATGCATATGATGTTTGATGGATGATAATGTAATGAATGTTTTTATGGTAAAATGAATGTGATGTACTTATGGTACAATTTAATTCATAATTTATTTGATGTGGAAATGTATGAATGATGAAATGATGAAACTTAATAATGAAATGATGACTTCTACATTTTGTTGATGATTTTTGATTTTATGTCAAGTATACTCAGTCCTATTTGTAGATAAGATAATCATTGATTGGAACCCTTTATGTAACAAATACTTTGCAGATAATGAATTATGATGAATGCAGTCTAATTTTATCATGCAACTATATGCAAAACCATTGTCATTTTAACAGTGCTTTTGTGCTTTTTTTCATCATAGAGCTTTTATTGGATGTTGAAAGTGAGTACAAGCATCAATGGTATGTGTTAGAACAATGATGACCTGAGTACTACTTCATGATTTTTGATATTCCAGTGAACACAAGCATCTAGGTATAATTGCACAGATATGACCTGAGCATTCATTGTGTAAATAGGCAATGATTAATCATTTCAATGTGTGAATTCTGAAATGTCATCAGTGATACATTTGGATAGCACATCCCCCAAAAATTCATACATTTATATGATTAACTTATAGACAACAGATAATAAAAACATCATTCTTCTTCCTTGTTTCTCTAGTTCAATACATCATTGAGTTACTCCAAAGAAATGATAATCAAAAATATAATTTATCCATTGTTTACTTAGAGTGTTTCAATCATTATTCATATTTTAGATCATCCATCCTGATTTTGTGATGTTTTTGGATTTTTGAGATATTTGACTAAAGACCTGACCTATTAACTTATCCTATGGGTCTCGGGGGCTGATCAAAGATTAGCCTTGCCTACGTTACACCCGCAGAGACCATGTAGTTTGACTGACACAGACCTATGTTTTTCTTTTTTGTCTTTCTAGACTGACTTTTTGACATGTTTTTGGATTTTTGATATGATACAGATGGTTGATGCCTCTCTGAAGATGATTGATGTTGCGCTTTGATCTTTATTTTCATTTTTCTTGCCATACTATTGTTTGCCCGTTGGTGAAATCGATGTTTTTGTTGCCCCTAGTAATATCCAAATGTTGCCCCCAAGCTTTGGAGTGAGACTTGACTATTCAAAAATGATTTTGATATGGATACAAAGATGGCAAGACTATTGATGGGTAAGTGCACCAAGATGGTTCCCAAAAAGGGGACTTAAGTGGAAAACGTTTTTCTGAAATCAGGAAATACTCACCTTGGATGTGAAATTGAGGATACTTAGACTCAAAATTTTGAGATGGAACAAAAAGAAGGATTCAAGTGCTCCGAGTCTACTTTCTAAACTACTAATTTATTTTGAAAATGATTGAGATTAAGGGGTTCAAACAAGGGACGTACACAAATTGGTGTTGTTTTTGTCAGAAAAACATAACATAGCAGCTCTTGTATGACCCTTGTACGGTGAACTTTTTTTTAGTATTTTTAAAATCGCAATGGTCAAAAGTTAGCTAACAGTATGTAGTTGATGCACGATTTTTCTGATAATTTTTTAATGAATATTTATTTTTTACTAATTTGCAAAGTGGACATATCCTGAAAATAGAATTTTGGTCGTGCTACCCCTACAAATTTTGGAAACTAATTGATTTGTTTTTTATTTTATTTTTTAATTTTGTAGAATGGAGTCTAGTTTCTAAAAATGTAATTTATTTGAAAAATTGAAGAACGGTTAATTTATAATGAAAAAAATACCAAACACTATTTTTTGGCAAAAAAAAAGACATACAGATAAAATAAATTATGGATGAAAGACTTAACATTTTCAGAAAGTGAAAAAAATTACATCATTGGATAGCTAAGAGATAACTCAACATTACCCATGTGCTCGATTTTTTCGATATTGAACCACGTGTAATCTTGACAGTGAGCACGAACTCGATTATGAGAAATATGGTGGATTTTTTAAAAACACGTCTCTGGTCATTAGGAATGCCCTCCAAACCTTTCAGTTGGAATTCCAAGGCGATACCAAGCTTAAAGTTCAGTAATTCTCAAAGCAAGATATAATGCGAGCGCGCTATAATGAGAGCACATTATAATGCGCTCGCATTATATCTCACTTTGACATGGTTTTTGCTTCTGCGGGGAACATGTCTACCAACCCATAATGCGAGCGCATTATAATGCGCTCACGTTATGTCTTCCTTTATGTTAAATGCAAATATATTAATTTATGCTGATATATTTTTATGTACATGTATGTATGTATGCTTATATGGATGTAAGATTATATGTGCAAATGTATTATGCTTGTATGTATGCATTTATGTATGTCTTTAGATGAAGGGAGAATTTAGAGAGAGTCTAGAGAGATGGAAAAGGGGTTGAAGTGAGTTTAAGAGAGAGGGAGTGGGAGAGAAGGGGTTGGATTGAGGGGGACTTAGCTAGGTAGGGTGTGAGGGATAGAGGGAGGGAGAGAGAGAGAGAGGCACAGGGATAGAGGAGAGGAGAGAGAGAGGGGGTCAGAGAGAAAATTGATGGAGAGGGAGAGTGGAGAGAGAGAGAGAATTGAGGGAGAGGGAGAGAGAGAGAGAGACAAAGAGAATGAGAGGGTTATGTAGGTAGGGTGCAAAAGGGAGAGACTTGAGAGTGTGAGGGGGGTGAGAGGGAGAGACTTGAGAGATAGGTAGTGAGAGGGAGTGAGAGAGAGAGGGAGTGAGAGAGGGTGGTAGGGATTGATTGAACAAGAGGTACGTAGAAAGAGGGAGATAGTAGATAGAGACAATTAGAGAGGGTGGGAGGGAGGGCAGGAGGGAGAGGTGAGATGTATAGATAGAGAGAAAGTGATAGGGGTTGAGGGTATAGGGTTGAGGGATTAGGATGGAGGACCTATAGGGTTGATGGTTTCTAGGGTAGTAGGGTTTAAGGTTTGAGGGTTGATGGAATAGGTTTGATGGTAGAGGGTATTTGGTTGAGGGTATAGGGTAGAAGATTTAAGGTTTAAGTGTTTAGGGTTGAAGGGTTTGGGGTTAAGGGTTTAGGGTTAAGGGTTTACTTGGTTGAGGGTAGAGGGTTTAGGGTATAGTTTTGAGGGTATGTGGTTGAAGGATTAGGTTCAGGGTCCAATGTAAGGGGTAGAGGGTTTAGGGTTTAAGGATTGAGGATTGAGGGATTAAGGGTTGAGGGTTGAGAATTGAGGGTTGAGTGTTTAATGTATAGGGTAAAGGGTAGAGGGTTTAATGGTTGAGGGTTGAAGATTGAGGGTTTAAGGTATAAGGTCGAGGGATTAGGGTGGAGGGTCCAATATATAGGGTAGAGGTTATAGGGGTTGATAGATTAAGCATTGAGGGATTATGGTTTAGGGTAGAGAGTATTGGGTTGATGGTAGATGTTAGAATGTAGAGGGTAAAGGGTTTAACAGTTTAGGGTTTAAGGGGTTAGGGTTGAGGGTCGAGGGTTTAGGGTTGAGTGTTTAAGGGTTTAAGAGTTGAGGGTTTAAGGGTCAAGAGGGTTGAGGGATTAGGGTAGAGAGTTTAGTAAGTGGGTTTGAGGGTTGGGGGATTAGGGTTGAGGGTAGAGGGTATAGGATTGGCGGTAGAGGGTAGAGGGTTTATGGGTTAGGGTTTAAGGGTTTAGGGTTTAGGGATGAGGGATTAATAGGTTATAGAGTAGAGGTTATAGGAATTGAGGGATTGGGGTTTAAGGGTTGAGGGTTGAGGGATTTAGAGGGTATAGGGGTTGAGAGATTAAATTTAAGGGTTGAGGGTTGAGGGTTGAGGGATTAATAGGGTATAGGGGTTGAGGGATTAGGCTTTAATGGCTGAGGGTTGAGGGTTCAAGGATTAAGAGGGTATAGGGGTTGAGGGATTAGGGTTTAAGGGTTGAGGGTTGAGGGTTGAGGGATCAAGAGGGTATAGGGATTGAGGGATTAGGGTTTAAGGGTTGAGGGTTGAGGGATTAAGAGGGTATAGGTGTTGAGGGATTAGGGTTTAAGGGTTGAGGGTTGAGGACTGAGGGTTGAGGGATTAAGAGGGTATAGGGGTTGAGGGATTAGGGTTTAAGGGTTGAGGGTTGAGGGTTGAT